>CAKAOJ020000528.1:0-215926 GCA_916701645.2 Sebastolobus alascanus
AACAAATCACAGAGAAGCTCGGATTACAACACACACAGAGGGAGAGTGACTTCATTCTCTGCTCAGGTAGACGTTACTCCTCTATATCTTTACATAGCAAATAGTTGTTTACTGTTATATTAATGCTCTGATATCATATTGAGCATCTTTCAGCTTGTTGCAGGAATTTATACATATAAAATTATGGAACCTATATTAAAAACATATACTTGTACTATTTTATGTAAAATCACTTCCCATCCCACTTCTCATTTTGGCAAATGTATACTGCACATATGCTGCACATTTTTGTTTTATATTACAATCAACACTGTGATTATACATTGAACGCATGGCTTCATCTCTGCCTATAGCCTTTGCAGTAATGCCAGAGAAGAAGACAAGCTTTGGCACTGGCAATATAGTTCAGGATTAACTTTTCAGACTTCCATCTATATGAACAGAATAATCAATTTGAACCATATGCCTGCCGCCTTCACCTATTTTCCAACGGCGCATCGAAATGCAAATAGTGCAGGCGGATTACAGTAAAAGCACATTCCCAGCTAATATATGAGCCCCTTTGACTAGAGGTTTTTACTGTTGGTATGGGTTGCTAAGAGATAGTTGCTCTCTCATTTTAGGGGTCACAAATGTAATGCTCCTAATTTGGGTGGGAGAGCGCATCCATGTAATTACAATAATCTTGTGCTTTCCAGAGTTGAATGGAGATGTTGCGTCATGAACTTGTCCTGCAGACTAGCAGAGAGAGAAGTGGGGTATGTACATATTCAAGCATTTAGAATAAAAACCTAGTTGGTAGGCTTTCCACCAAAGTAATTGTGTTACACATGTGTCTTGCTGCTGTGTATTTACAATTAATTTCAGCTAAGGAGTGTAATTGTTATCAGCTGTGCATTATTGCATATGTGCCTCCACATGTGCATCATTTAACTTTCAGCACCATGTATTTACAGTATGGCAACAACCGTTCACAAACACAACTGCAGGCCTCATCAAGCTGATTGCCAGTGAGTACATTCCACAGGCCTACAGAGACCTGCTCATCTTCCTCAAACATTTTCTACTCAACTTCACATCCCTGACATTTTTTAACAGTTCCAAACCAAATACAAAAACAGAGCTGAGGTGCGCTCTATCCTGGGCCATTGTGAATATCATTTGCATTTTAAGCATCAGCTCTTATCCACAGCAGCTATCAGTAAGAGGGCATGCAGGGGGTTCATGGGATGCTTCAGCATGTAGTATGGTCTACCAGAATTCTGTACCATCAGCATACTCTTAAAATGCAAACCATGCTCTGTGAACAAAAAGTGAAAGATCTGCAGTATGTTTATCCACAATGAAAGGACCTCATGGAGGAGAATAGAAGCACAACAGTTTTCTGATACTAAACCATCAAGTTTTAGGGTCATGTGTACAGTATATTCGTTTTCGGATCATGTTAAGACATTTTCTCTTGAGATTTTAATTTTCAGTTGAAGTTTATATTAAAATGTTGTTGTTTTTTTGAGGGGAATATGTAGGTAAACTTGACACATTACTAAGCTTGTGCTACACAGCACATAAGCTTCCCAGTGCATTCTGTGTCTTGAGTGTATGCTTTCATAATACTATTATACTCCAGATTCTAACACCAATAACAATTACTCAGCAAGTCAACTACAATTTTAACTTTATTTAAAATGTTCTGCTTGCACACAGGGCCTTAGCAAAGTTGTTTAATGATGGTGGTTATTCAGATTGGTGGTTTGTCTACCTTAAAGGTTCTGTATACAACATTCAGAACCACTAGATGTCGCACTAGAGCACCAGCATCTCAGACCAAAACCAATCGCTGCGTCGGCCACACCTCCCCCCTCTCTTTGTGTCTATAAGGGTGCTTTGACAAGCCAACATTTAGTTTCTCTAAACTCTGGTGGTTTGTTTGGGCAGTTGTGAACACAGTAATCGTTCTCTGGTGCGGACAATAAACAACCGGTCCGAAACCGCTTGCGTTTCCAAGCGAGCAAAAATTCAGGCTGCCTGCGCGGGCATTTGTTGAGATGGACACAGGTAAGCAACAGGTTCATGAGTGGGACTTATGCCCAAGTCCGATGTTTGCTTGACATCTGGGCCGAAGAGAACATACAGAATATGCTAAATAAAGATCGCAAAAACAGTGACATTTATAAAGTCATTCAAGATAAACAGGAAAAGAAGGGATTCATGTGCACAATAGATCGGAGTTGAGTCAAAGTGAAAAAGCTTTGACCGCAATATATCAAAGTCTGCAAAATTTCACTGCATAGAAGTGGCAGCTCTTGAGACAAAAATGGATAAATTCGCTCCTTCGCACATGCTCCTCAGTGTGCACTGTGAAACCGAACCAGACAAAATAGAAAACAAACCAAAAGTATCAATTTCACTCTGATTCGGACTAGCCGAACGGACTATGGCTTGTGAAAGCACCCTAAGTGTGCTACTAAGTGATGGGGAATCAAAACCACTTAGTTGAAAGCCTTTCTGTTGTGTCGGAGACTTCCATTTAAATATATGCTCATTAGAAAAATAGACCTTACTGATGCTTATGTGACAGAGCTGGAGTTCAAAACTGTATGGAGCCAATGCAGATAGCAGACTTGTTTAAAATAATTGCATTTCTGTTCTGAACTACACAGCTGAGTACAGTCAAGTGGAAATGCTTTGGGTTGAATAGGTTATCCCGAAGAGCAGAGAACATGTTAAGCATCTCTTTCCTCAATTTTAATGGGCCCACTTCCAAAATAGAGCAATTTAAGAGAGAAGGTGTCACAATCAAATAGCTGAGACATCTTTGCACCATCTTCTTTGCTCACTAGCAGTAGACAATAACAACCACAAGCTGACAGTGTTATAAATGAGAATCAGTAACTACTCTAGAACTGAACAATATACATACTTGTTGTGTTTGTGCAGTTTGTCAAGACATTGTATACAGTATCCCCCAGTAGTTAGGCTACAGTATATGGTCGGGCCATAGATTCTAATTTGAACAAACCTCAGTTAGATAAAGGATCAACAGCCAATTAGACTGTTGTCAGACTATTAAATAGGCGTTATCAGTCGCTATAAGCACCATAGATGTGGGTCAATAGGGGCCTACTACACCCAATATTAGGTTTTATCATCTATTCACATGGTAGATCACCGAAAGGAGGTATAAAAGAACACAACAGTGTGTAGTTGTCTTTGTGTTCACTAGCGTTAAGTTTCACTTTCACTTTTGAAACGTAGTTATTTTAAGCCAAAGCACAATCTTTTTCCGTAAACCAAACTAGGTGGTTTGTTGACTAAATCTAAAGAAGCCGTTTCGTGTTCAAAATGTAACGTTTCATTCAGTTTTACAACGTAATAGAACGTGTTTCTTTTAAGTTTCGCTTTCATTTTTACAACGTAGTATTCGTAGTAAGCCCCTTCTGACCCACATCTATGGTGCTTATGGCGGCCGATAATGCCTATTTAATGGCCTGATAACAGTTGAATCGAGTGGGATCAATGAGTCAGGCAGACTAGACTAACATATTCAACTAACACAACCCCTCTGGAGAGGGGGATTGCAGGTTAATTATTTCTAACTGCCAGCAGGGGGCGACTCCTCTGGTTGCGAAAAGAAGTCTGATTTTCAAATAGACAATAAAGCAGGGTATGCTTTAGGGCGTGGCTAACTTGTGATTGACAGGTCGCTATATGGCGTTGTCCAGTCTGGGTGTTGTCTGTGTTTTCGTCTTACAACTTTAACCCTTTCACAGTGTGTTTTCAGTTCATGAAAGTTAATTATAACCTTTTTGGTCACCTAAAAATGTCTTATTCTCCTCCCTCTCGTGTCACTGTGGTTGCAAAAAAACAACGTGGTGACGGGCAAAAACCAAGATGGCGACAGCCAAAATGCCGAACTCGAGGCTTCAAAACGGCAGTCCACAAACCAATGGGTGACGTCGCTGTGACTACGTCCACTCTTATATACTGTCTGTGTTTATAATAGTGCTGTCCATGGAGTCAAAAGCTGTCTTTTTTCCTGTTGGCAAGGTTGTTTCTTGTTATCTTTGAGCCAGCTGTCAGAGGCACCTCTAGCCTGAGTGGTAAAAACTGACCTGACGGGCAACAGCAGCTCTTACTGGAACAATATTTTTTTAGCCATTGACAGTAGCCAACAATACCAAATCACTTGTAGTATAAACTAAGGACCTTCAGTATTTGTCAGACTCTGTTAGAGACAGCAGTGGCATATAGGAGAAAGATGGAACTGGTGTCAACAGTGACGTGAAAAAAAACACTGTGACTGTTGCAGTATGTTTCTAGCAATACAATAGAATTTGCTGGAGTATAGGCTAAATGTGGCTATAGTGTAACTTTTGTTGTTGTTTGCCAGTAAGCAGAACTAATATGGCCTTTGTTTAAAATGTCCCCTCCCAACTGTACACTAATAGAATAGTTTGACATTTTGGGAAATATGCTTGTTCGCTTTCTTGCCAAGGGTTAGATGAGAAGATTGATACCGCTTTCATGTGCTCTAAGTATGGATCTCGAGCCAGGAGGACATAGCTTAGCATAAAGATTGGCAGCACTGGGGAAAACAGTTAGCCTGGCTCTGTCCAAAGGCAGATGAATATGCTTACCAACACTTGTATCTAATTTGTCTACTACATGCACAAACATATACAGTATAAAATACCTTCACATGATACCTAAAGTCTGCTCTCATAGTTTGTGCTCATTTAAAGAATTTTATTTTAGGCTCCTGATGGAGACTCCAACAGGGGATAAAAGTGTTTTTTATGGGATAGTCTCTGTATTCAGTAGGCCAACCTACTACGCGATGCCCCCTCCCTAAAATGTGAAATAGGACAGTGATAAATGATGTTCCTACGTGTATTTCTGGCTACCGTTGAAGCGCTTCTCGTCCCTGTATGACCACAGGTGTCACAGCAGGTCGCCACAGGACCCAAAGATCTGGCCAGAGCTTTGCCTGTGAGTAATTACTCTCCTCTATCTAGGGAAGCTCAGAGAAGACATGCATCACTCATTTACTAAAGAAGGGAAAAAAATCTAAATGGCTCACAATGGCACCCAGGAGCAGTGTGCAATTAATTGATAAACGCCAGGACGTGATGTCCCGTCAGATAGTATGGAAGTGCTGCAAAAGAGTGCACTGGGGCGTGAATCAAAGACTGAAAAATGCATTAAGAGAAAGTTAGTGAAATGCCATTAACCTACCAAAGCCCTCAACTGATAGTGGAGGGCAATAGCGTGAGTTTTAAATTGCACCAAGCCCTCGAGATTATGGCAAAGTCTGCAAGTCTTCCATGAAACGCTGCAAACCCGTTCTGATTGCTTCTGACACAGGCACATGAAGTTCCATCAGCAAGACTTTGAATCTGAAAACCATCATTAGGGATGCGGTAAATGTGTTTTGACCGAGTGATTATTGTATATACACATGTGCTGATTTATAATCAGATTGAAATTTTAGGGGAAAATATCATACTTTGCTTTGGTTGGTCGTATTGTAAATACTGCGCGCATGCCAGCATGACTGCATGTTTCCCATAATAACGCTAGTATTAGTCTCTTCCCAAAGGGCACTATCAATAAAGCTAAGGTTTGAATTCCTTTTCTAGGCAGTGGACAACAAATCAACAGACTTGGCAAAGACTAGAAGCTCTCCCTTTATACAGGAATGTGGTAGTCGTGCACACACGAAAACACATGTTTAAAAAAGTACTCATCCGCCCACAAATAAACACACGCAAAGACACACACATCCTCCCTCCTCGTCCTGCTGTAGAGATTCCCCCCTGGTTTTGATTAATCCCCTCCTTGTGTTTGGGTCTCGACAGGCAGGTTGCCCACTCCACATCTGGAAGCTCTAGCGCTGCCATCTCCAGACACACACACACACAGACGCACACTAAAAGGCTGCTGCCGCCAACACACAAATCACCCAAAAGCTCTCTCCCACAACCATACACCTTCCCCACATTTGCTACCTTTGTTTTCTCCTCTGTAACCAATTATTCCTGGGATTCAAACTGTCTTTAGATGTTGATTTAAGTCTCTTTTCTTTTTCCACTATCTACTGGAGCTCTTAAGAGGCAGCGTGTGTCTATTATACTGCAGAATCTTGTATTTAAAGATGGTATTGACAATTCCTTTGTGAAGGATAAGGCAAAGTCTAAATGTATTAAAAAGAGTGGGCTGCAGGGAAAACTAATTTTGAAAATCGTTTGAAGAAAAAAATCCTCCTGAAACACTAATAGGTAAACCAGACAGTTCTTGGACATACTATATAGCTTACCTTGTATAGCTTTTGTTGTTTGGTGTATTTTTGTTTCCAGAGAATAAGTGACCACAGCAGACAATGTGATGGCAGAATAATTGTCATCTATCTGGAACATCAACACAAAATGGCAGATTTTGGTGTCAGAGTCTTACATAAACAGAACTTTTTTGTGGAGCTGCCACTCACAACAACAACAACCATACAGGAAGGATCCATTGTAGCACAGTAAATAGATAACAAACTGACAGACTATAGTGACACAGCCATGATTACTTGACATGTCAGTTTTACTAACCGAATACCCCCCATTGACCACCCCTTTGCACCAGCTTTCCAGGAGTTGTGGGAAAGTCATTCCGGGAAATAAAGTTGTACAATTAATAATTCCATTACGGAAGCTTAAGGTGCACTGATTGTGCATCATTCATGTTTGGGGACCAATGCAATTAAACCGAGGTCCAATTACCTGCTGCACTGATACTGCAGCATTTGTATTCAGTTGACCTGTGCATAAATGCAAGTATTTTGCTGTGACCATTGAACCATCCTATATATTTATGTGTGCAGATGTAATAATGACCAACCCTGTCTCCTACAGAATTGCGTTCCCATACAACTAAACTGCATTCTCAAATACATTTTGAGGGAAATGTATTTTCTCCACGATTATGGTCACACTTTTAACAGTTATAACACGTGGTTAACATTGTAATTTGAAACAAAACAGAACAAAAAATGCAATAAATCTGCTTGGTTAGGTTTAGGTAATAAAACTGTAAGCGGTTACAGATAATGGATGGATGGATGGATTGATGGATGGATGGATGGATGGATGGGATGAGGGTTTCTGGACAATATTTGTCATTGTTTTGTGTTGTTAATTGATTTCCAATCATAAATATATACATGCATTTGCATAAAGCAAGCATATTTGCCCACTCCCATGTTGATAAGAAAACTTGACAAATCTCCCTTTAAGGTAAATTTTGAACAGATAAAAAATGTGCGATTGATTTGCTTGATCACGATTAATCGTGGACAATCATGGTTATTTATCACGATTAAATATTTTTAATCGATTGATAGCCCTACTACATACGTATCATCCATGTCTGCAATAACAATGCAAAAAATAATATAATCGTTTCCCCAATACAGCTCTGCTTTACTGCAGTACTATACTGCACAAGCCTTGTACCGACTCTAAACACATGCAAAATTCATGTTTAGCCATCAAACCCTGTGAGTCCTTGTATCCAAAGCTTAGACAATAACTTTAACTGAAAGCAATGTCCTCAATGCAATAAATCACATTGTAAACACAGCCAGTAGTCTCGTAGCAGTGTTTCAACACCGCTCTGTATTTACGGATTGGACCTTTAAGGAGTTAACAGGATTCTGTCTGAACTGAATGTATACAGTATGTGGTGTGTTGGTGTGCCAGGAACAGGCTTACTCCTCCATTCTTCATAAATGAAAGCCAAGTGAACTCAGATATACTGAAGGAGATGAGTGTGTGCTGAATGAAATCAGAGTGTGTAGCAGAATAAAGCAAGAGTGGACATTCTTATGTTGGAGCACTTTGCTTATAAAACACTTTCTAAACCACACTACTGCCATTGTTTACTTTCAGAATGAGACACTCGTTCCACCATGTGAAATTAAATCAATTGCCACAGCTTTTGATGTGAGGACTGGCAGTATATATGAGACTTTTATGGGTATTGTGGAGGTTGGCTCATGTTTGTGGTACTCTTTACACTTTTTGAACAAATTCCAGGCATTGTCTAGATATGATAGGTTAGGTGAGTTTATAAAATCTACAATCATACAATTGATCAAACATTTTCAAAGTGCATAAATCCATTATTAAAGGTGCAGTGTGTAGGATTTGGCATATAGTGGTGTGGTTGCAGATTGCAACCAGCTGAGTACCCCTCCACTCCTCCTTTTCCCAAACTCTGGTAACGTGAGCCGCCGAGTGCAAAACCGTGGTAACGCTGTTCGCCCCGCTCAGAGGCCATCCATACCATAATAACACTACTTTAGGGACAACTGAAGTCAGACGGCGGCTGGCGGTACCACGGTTTTGCACACTCTGCTGCTCAAGTTACCGCAGTTTCACAAGCGTGTCGGAGAACTACGGTGGCCTTCTGGTAACATAAAAACATTAAAGGCTCTCTCTAGAGCCAGTGTTTGGTTTGTCCGTTCTGGGCGACTGTAGAAACATGGCGGAGCAACATGGCGGACTCCGTGAAGAGGACCCGCTCCCTATGTAGATATGAAGGGCTCATTCTAAGTTAACAAAAACACAACGATTCTTAGTTTCAGGTGATTATACACTGATGAAACATAGTTATGAATATTATATTCCTTTTCTGCTAATTGATCCCCTGAAATGTTACACACTGTTCCTTTAAATGAGAATTATGGCAGCTCGAGGGTTTATTGTTGAGAGAATGGGCGTTTTGTATTCATAAAAGTCGTAGAGGGGAAGATAAAAGATTAAAGAAAACAAGACATGTTGTAATGTGCTCAGGGCTTTAACATCTAAAAACATGTTTATAAAAAAGTTTTATATGCTGGCCGTTATTTTGAAAAAGTATATGTCTTTTGTTCAAATAGTCTGCCTCCTCTTGAACTTGCACTCTTTGAATGTTCCTGTGACATCCCAGAGTAAGAGAGCGAATGTGTGACACATCGGTTCAGAGACTGGCCTGTTCTGGCTGCTCCACTTTGACCTCTTTTGTGAGCAAGTGAGACAGGCCACCTTTCATTCCCAGACACTTCGTTAAGTCAACTTCCTCTCTCCCCTCAGACCAGAGTGTTATTGTAAAGTGTCACTCGGTGCTGTCAGAGACAGAAGAGATTGTTCTGTTACTGCATGTGTGTGTGTGTCTGTGCATGCCTGCTTTTTGTGTGTGTGTCCCACTTTTTGTCCATATATCTTTCCGACTGGTTTGTAAGAAGTTGTGTGTAGAGAGGTGTGTGTGTATGAGTGTGTTTGTGTGGCCTCCTGTCTGAATGTTAGCTGTGACATGACACTGCCACTCAGTGGACTGATGCCAGAATACAACATGAATAGATGGAAGAGGCCACTGAGACTCCATTACTGTTAGAAACAGCTGTTACAAATATGTAATGCATTTTAAATTGTATCAAGTACTCTATATGACAAGGAACAACAATAACACTGCAATTGGCACAACTTGAGTGATACATTTTTTTTTTTTTAAATGCTTTTGATGCTGATTGGAAACAATTTTGCTGCACAATAAGAGGCAAACCTCACATTGGAAAACAATTTCAACCTCAAGTTTTAGCTTGTTTTGACTGAAAATGGTAGTAAAAACTTTTATACACACTTTTATATTTTACAGAATTGGCCTGATATTCATTTATTCAACTCATCTAATCTCAGTTTAGTTAGTTTAGCTTAGAAGAGAAGATCAATAGCACTCTCAAGTTTGTACTGTAAATATCAAGCTTCAGCAAAGAGTATAGAAGGAAAGAGGCGAAACTCTGGGGCTCTTTTGACAATTGCCGCTAGATGACGCTGTGGTAGCACTGCCGCCATTTTGGACTGTAAACGACAATGAGTCCATAGCCGTGAATGTATAAAGAGTCGTCTGTAAATCAGAGGATAAGTTTTTTCGAGGTAAATCAACTTCCCAGTACGAACACCTAAATAGCCCTCATTTAAATCCTTGTGCCCTAAAGTTGTAAAATTAACTAATAGCCAATTCCATAGTTATTTTCCTCAGCATAATGAATGTGCATCAGACCCTCAGGACTGCACCACCCTGCACACTCATATGACATATCCGGTTCTGCAGATGGTTAGCTTAGATTAGCACAAAGACTGGAAATGGGGGAGCAGCTAGCCTGGTCCAAGATAAAATGATTAACACCGTTTTATCTCGCTTGTTCAAACTGTACAAAAACTGATGGGTAAGAACAATTCATAGGGGACGACGTGGAGTCACTGTCATCACCCTGAGGTCGCCAGGCAACCAGCGCCGACTCCAGGTGCTAGTTGGCAAATTTTGTTAGCTTCAGAAAGAGGCTAGGCTACCAGTTTCCAGTCTTTATGCTAAGCGAAGCTGACCCTCTGCCGGGGATAGTTTCATATTTACACTACTGTTGTAGCGCACTATTGATCTTCTCATCTAACTCTCAGCAAGAAAACAAATGTCACACTATTCCTTTGATTTAACTACTTCAATTTTCTGTTAAAAAAAAGTACAGATATGGACACTGTTTTTACATTAAACCCTCTATCACTAAAATCCCACTTTTTGCTACTCGCATTAACTTTTAAGACACAGGATATCTGGTGCCGTTACAACAGTGGAATTTTGATAACACCCCAATTATCGCAAAGTGCTGCAGCTATTATCAGAGCATGACACCACTGAGGAGAATTTTAGAAGATAATAGTTGCCTTGATTTAAATTGCCACTGCCGAGCAAACTTTGCTTTGAACTTTGAGCTTGCTTTTCACCATGAAGTCACCCCCCGATTTGTCTCTTGGGTGCTTTGGGTGGAGAAGGTTATGAGAGCGGACGGATTCGTGGACAAATGAAGGTGATGACACAGACGGACCGAGCGAGAGACGGGAGAGAGAGAGAGAGGGAGAGAGGGGGGAAACAATGTAGTAAAAGAGATGACAATGTCGATAAAGTGAAATTGGAGATCAAGCCAACAGATGGTGGAGCAAAGAATGTGACCTGCCAAGTAACTTGTGGCACTCCAGGCACGGATAGACGGATACGTATAGTCGGGAGATAAAAAGGGAGGGAGAGTGGGAATGACAGATGCACAGCGGGGAAGAGCCGGGGAGGGTGGGGAGGGGGGGGGGGAAATAGACAGTGAGATGAGAGGGAGGAAGTGAGACTTGCACAAAGGGGAACGAGCAGGAGATGAGTGGGCAAGCAAAAGGGGGGAGAAATCAAAATATTAATGGAGAAAGAGGGAGAAGGTGAAAACGAGCGAGGAGTTAAGAGAGGGAGTTCAGGAGAACCAGGCGGAGAAGTGAAAGAGGGAAGCGAGAGAGCAGGGGAGAGGCCACAGCTTGCCTTCCTCCGATTCAGATGTGGAACAATAGCTGCCTATCAGTCTGTCAGCACCTAAAGGCGCAGAGGGAGTGAGAAGGTAGGAGTGACACGGCGCTAGCATCAATGCACTATTGTCTGTGCATGAGTCTCCACCGAGCCAAATCTCACTCGGTTTCCTATTAAAAAGTTCTAACGCTATGAGTAACGGCTGGAACTCGGGGACACTGTTCTCTCTTTAAGAGCCTGTAAACAGAGAGATTGTGCAGCAGATGCATGTAAACTGTGCATGTGTGTCAACGTGACCGAGGCCCACACATGCATCACAGTCCAATACATGTACTGTATAAGAGTTATTACAGATGCACAAAAACAGACACACGCACACATAAATATTGAACAATGATGTCCTCTAATGATTCCCATTACCTTCCTCCAGGCGCAGGCTCTGTTTCGATTTAAACTTTTATTGTTTCTTGACAACATGCATTAAAAGAACTGAGAGCGGAGAAGGGTTGGAATAAACATTCAGGGATTCAAAATAAGCCCTGTGTGTGTGTGTGTATGTGTGTGTGCTTTCTCCAAGGAGACAACAACCATCAAACTACCAATGCACTGTTACACAATTGGACTTGGTGCACAAAAAAATCAGTCTTACCGCCGGTAGCTAACCTCTTCCTGCACCAGTCACAAATAAACCAAAATTCAAAAAGTGTATACTGTAGTTTGCACATGTACGTGATACAAATATTACGTGCCCACTGCGTGTTGGCTGTTGTTGGTCCAACTTTTGACCTCTATAAGGAAGGAAACAGCGCTGTTGTAGACTACATAATAAAATCAAAATCCCAAAGGGAATATCTCCTGGTCACAGCGACTGACCCTCGAACAAAAAGGCCACAGGTCTGAGCAGCCAATCCAGCTATGAGGGATGGCCCCATGATCCCTACCTATTCACTTCTTTTAGTTTCGTAAAAATAAGATTGTGAACCAAATCTACTTCCTGTAAATCTACTTTAATCTGCCCTACTAATGGACTGTATGACTGCTGTCTTTTAGTAAAGCATGCCTAATTGTATTGAGCGTTGGGTGTGAATGTGAATAGTTTGCTCTCTCTTTAAAGGGATAGTTCGGATGTGTTGAAGTGGGGTTGTATGAGGTACTTATCCATAGTCAGTGTATTACCTACAGTAGATGGCGGTCGGCACTCCCCCAGCTTGGAGAAGCAGACAGGAGCACTGGCAACATAGCAAAGCAATGTACTGCTATGGAAGGCAGAAAAACGTATTTATCCACCCAAAAGAAAGGCTCACCTAAAAAAATTGATATCCTTTTAAGTGTACGCTATATTTAGAATATTTTCTGACGGCGAACTGAACTGAAAGTGAAACATATCTATACTATTCTTGTAATTGAGCCTGCGGGCTTTTTAAGAGAGCATAGATAAATTTCACTTTCAGTTCAGTTCCCCGTCGGAAAGAAGAAGGAAAAGGGCTGTCTGACGGCAAGATACAGCGGTGAAAATATTCTGAATATAGAGTACACTAAAACGGATAACGCTTTTTTTTAGGTGAGCCTTTCTTTTAGGTGGCTAAAATAAATTTTTCTGCCATCCCCGTCCACAGCAGTACATTGCTTTGGTCCGCTGTCGGTACTCCTGTGTGTTCCTCCAAACTGGGGGCGTGCCTACCGTCATCTACTGAAAGTAATACACCTACTATGGATAAGTACCTCATACAACCCCACTTCAAAACACCCGAACTATCCCTTTAAGAACAAAACAACTTAATTAATGCCATCTATTTGCAACTGCTAATTGATAGATCTTATCTCACCTTACAGTGGTATAAATTTGACATTGACAAACAGTAAACACATTTGAACAAAGGTACACCAGAGCTGTGATCTTATAGAAACGTCTCGCAGTAAGAGCTAATTTGTTGTGCTTTAACATGATGATAATGCTGCTGACTTTTAATTTGAGAAGTAAGCTTTTATTATGTAGAATGTCTTGGAATACCAGTCACACAGTTGAACACAGCTGAAAATGCCAGTCAGTGGGGGATTATCAGTTGACCTGACTTTCCCAGGAGAATCCTTCTCCGCATTAATTCACCTTCAAATCAGCTCATTGACTATATTTGCTAAAAACAGTAATACAAAAAAATGCATTTTTCAATAGACAGCAAAGTATATAGTCTTTCTGCTTGTGTTATTAGGTCAGTACTAGCTGGAAATAAACTTGCATAATGCAAAAATGAGATGGCTGGCACAATGTACTGGAGAGGATCTACAGTCAGCTTTGACAGCTACAAATTCTCAGGTGAGTTAACGGTTAAATCAGTGAAACTGATCAACAACCTAATCAAACCCCCGCAGATATATTATGGTCATTTGGTTCTATGGGGGCTGTATAAATCGTACTTATTACCGCTTTAAGCTGTTCTTGTCGCGCTATCCTGTTTCAAACATTTCCCTTTTCTCAGCACAGAAGACTGGTGGATGGTAGCTGTGGGAAATGCATATATTTGCATTAGAAACATTTCTGTTCTTGTCAAATTAACCAGAAACATCCAGGTAATTGCAGTTAACTTACAACATGCTGAGAATGAGGGGCGCGAACCTCAACGCAGCCCCTCATCAGCAACTGGATGAATACGCTCCCCAAGTCATTTTGACAAGGTAATCATTCAGAGCACCAGGCAAAGCTTATGGCAAACCATTAGTTTATTTGACTTCAGCCCACAACATGTAATAACATGGCTTTTCTGTGACCTGTTAATATGGTACAGTTATTAGTCTGGCTTCGGCCCAGCTCTGCATGCACCCACTCAGTTCATTTCTACACGTAGATGTGCTCTCGGTGTGCCGTGTTCAAAGGCAGGGTCAATGTGGTTCTGGTTAGGGAGGGAAACTGGGAGACAAAGAAGCAAGAGGAAAGAGAGCGGCCTATGTAAATGTTCTCCTGAATCAACATGTTGGAGCACACTTTCCCCGCTGATTTTGACATACAGAACTATAAACAGTGTAAAATAAATATCTGCAAACGATAAAGGAGCACTTTGGGGTTTATCAGTCCCGTGTGAGTGTGAAGAGTTGAGTGGTTGCTGAGTATGTTTACGTGTATGTTGATGTATATGTGTGTGTCGTAATGGGAAGACTAAAGAATATAGGCATGTGTTTGTCTGCCATGCAACCATGCGTCTGCTAGGGGCGTGGTGGTGGGGGTGCTCAGGCAAGTGACGGCGGTTTCTTGGGCGTCTTTTTAGGACTTGCATGTATAAATATCCATGAAAAGCCACATTTAGAGAGCCAGCCAACCAGCTAACCAACCAGCCAACCAGTCACACAGAGCCAGACATTCCACAACCCTCATTTCCCCCCACATTTCCTCTATTTTCTCCCTTACAAGTAACAGCAACTCGCTTTGATTCCATATCAACTTGTTATCTGCCCCGTTTTACAAGCAAATGGGAAATATTACAAGCTCGACTTGCTGGCTCTCCATTACTTATGCTCTTTGAAGTGCATGTTTTCTCAAAAAACAACAACATCCTTCTCATTAAATCATTTAATTTGGTAGCAGAGTCCTAAAATCTTCTGTTTACTATGAATTCCCATGCAGAGCAACATGTTTCAAATATTATTCACAAGTCAAAAATATAATTTGTAAGTCATAATATGAAGGTTGTGCCACTTTATTACATTCATCATATACATACAGGTACAAACTGAAATTTGACCTCTGCATTTAACCCATCCTTAGGAGCAGTGGGCTGCTGTGAAGCGACTCGGGGTTCAGTGTCTCACTCAAGGACACTTCGACATGTAGACAGTTGGAACTGCCAACCTTGCGGTTAAAGGCAACCACTCTACCAAATGAGCACCAGCCGCCCCATGTTAACAAAGTCATGGAACAGGTAAACATGCAGTGAAAAGAAGTTCTATCTCTTCATGTTTTTCATGCTGATTGATTTTGAGGGTCTCTATCTTAATTAAATACAGAAAAATAATTTTGTATTTCATTGCAAATTGGTAAAATGTAATGGTTAGGTGGCAAATATTGCCTGAAGACAAAAGTATTGCTAGCATGATACTGAAACTCGTCACTATTATGATATTAGTTACTGTCAGTTTTGGGACCTTCACTGTGTAGAATGATGTAGTTTATTTTCACATTCATATCTTGAAGATGGAAAGTTTCTCTGTGCTCACCTTGAATCTCGTTTACATACCAGCAAGATTTTATGAATGAGTTTATAAGTCATCAGTGAAGTAGGAGACATCTTGTCAGTTGTCATCAGCAGGTAAACTTTTGAATTGTTCAATGAACGAGGAGTAAATGTAATTTTAGGAATTTTGAACTTTTTCACAAATCATTACTCAAAGCAGTGTTTTTTTATTGTTATTATAATTTATTCATTCATTATTATTTATGAAGTATTTTTTATACCTTAAAACTATGATTGCCAAAGACTGGTTCACCAATTCAATTTGCAGAATTTCTTCCATCGTCTTTTATTAAACATTTATATCTGCAGTTCACCTTTGAGCCACATGAGGGAGCCTGAATGTTCATATTGTTCTGATTATTGTAGCCTACTTATAACATTGAATATGAAAGGCTAGCGTACATTCTGATTGTTTTGTTGATGAGAGAAAAAATACGAGAGCCTGTCAACTTTGCCTAAAGGCATTTATTTAGTCTCATTTATTAAGTATAATATTTATTTATTTATTTATTTATTTATTTATTAGAAATAAATACTTTAACATCTGAATATTTCAAATACATAAAAACATTCAACACATAGTGGTTTTAAGCATCACAAAGATGACATCACATTTAATTATTATGGATTTACCAAGTAATGCTGATTGTCTTATTTTGTAATGGGATCTTCATAAAGTAAATGCATCATTGTGAAGGAGTCTAAGAGTCTAAGAGTCTACACATATGTTGAACAGAATAGAAAAGAATAGACCTAGCATAGAAGAACACAACAGAAGTAGAAAAAATTGCAAACATGTTTCTGTAGGTCACAGGTGTAAAATCAACTCGCAACGCATATTTTCATATTTTGAGTTAGAGCAGACCAAGCACACAAGTCAGTCATCCGTTCTGCTCTGCCCTGCAGACTTTCCATCCCCACATTCTCCACTATCTGACTGACATGCTATGGAGCAGGAAGGGTGGGATGTGCGTTCAAGAGCAACGATGGTTTTCACGGTCACAGACCACTGCACGGGACCCTATAAATGTCATTCTGCCTGGTGGGAGGAGGGGACGGAGATGGGGAGTTAAAGCAGGATCACCCCAGCGATAATGTGTTCCACAGCCTCTGCACTGTAACCACCTGCAGCTTTAAATCAAATCCCACCATCCCTTACCCCAACAGTGGTGTCAGAGACAGAGATTGAACTGCGAATGTCTGGCGCTCAAACATGCCCTCGCACTCACAGGAGCGTTTCTGTAATTTGGTGATATACAGTATGGGAGTGGAGTGAGGAAGGACTTGTGGTGGCGGGGTTACTTCCCAGGCAAGGCTTCTCGGGAGGAGTACAGTTCCAAACCACATCGGTGTCGCACAACCATCTTGTGGACAGCCTGATCCTGGTTAGTGTTGGACATAATCACAGCTAGCAGCAATCACACAGAGCAGGGAACCTCAGTAAGATAACCCGGCGTAGCTCTGGTATTGGAGGAATTGGGGTTTTCCTTTTGGAAACGTCGAGGGTGGATCGTGTTTCTGTTTGTGGAGATGTCTCGTTAGTGAGCAACACGGTGGGTGCGGGGAAATCAAAACGCTCATTTCTAAGTGATTTATGGCCACTTTGAATCTGTTTGGCTTGGTCAAGCAATTGGGGGGTTGCGTGAATCACGATAGTGGAAGTAGTTGAGAATATCCAGAGTATTTTAAGCTGCTTTATCAAAAGAAATTAGATCAAAAGAGCTATTACACTATATGATGATGAATTTTCCAAGGGTTTCAGTGTACTGTGTGACATTGTGCAGTGACATCGTGGTTGAAATTGGCTGGTAAAATATCAGCCTGGCTGGCCAAGTTTTCCAAGAAAGCTTCACTCATCCGTGCGTATCTGCTGCTATCAGTGAGTGTGCCTTTATGTTTATTTATCTACATCTCAGCCTGCCGCTGAGCATTAAACCGCAGCGATAATAATCAGAGGTGCTAATGGTTACTGATAGTACACAGTTCTTTTAGCACCCTGCTCCTACACACACAAAAACAAACACATCCAGAAAACACACATGCACACACACCAAGTCTGGCAGAGCTAATCCAAACAGCAGGGCTTCTCACTAGGCTTCCTCGTGGTGATGCTGGTGTCGGTGGCCCGCTGCCCTGAGGGCACCAGCCTATCATTCTGCCTGCAGGGCCTGACCAGACCTCCAAGCCCCGGGGGCAGATGCTCCTTTCCTCCATACCCAGCCATGGGCCTCTCTCTGCTGCATTATTGATAAGCTCCTCTGCCCTGCGGAGCTCTCCAACAGCCTCTGCATCACGGATGGATTCGACTGTAACAGAGTCTGCAGCTAGAAAACGTTGGAGTATTAGAATATAGCAGTGGATGTATGCATGCAGAGTGTATGGATGTGTGTATGTATGGATGGACAAACAAGCGAGTCTGAATAAGAATGCATGAGTGCTTTTTGGCTGCTGCACTCTTCCCAGTAGGTGTGTTTAGTAAGACAGTGTGTGGTGTGAAATCAAACTGTGCGACATGGATGGAAAATGCTGATATGCAGCCTTCCTCCTTTTCTAACTCTATTTATGATGAGGACTTGAAGAAAACCTGAGCTCAATATCATCACCATCCATATCCAGAGAGAAGAAGGAAGGCTTGCGAAGGGATTTCAAAAGGAAACAGAACTTTGTACTTAAGTCTGCATCCTGTGCGGGATGGAAAACGAAAGAAAAGTGTATGTACAGGTACTTTGAGTTGGTCTGAGAAAGTGAACTTTGTGAATGCTCTGCGCTGTGTGGAAAGATGACGAGTAATGGTCTTCTTGTCTGCGAGAAAGTTAGCTTCCAGCCAAAAAAACTGCAACCCTGGGAGCCTTTAACTGGCAGGGATACCGTAAACCCTCCTGTTTAAAAGCCATAAATCAAGGAGAGTAGACTGTACTTTTCAAATAAATACCGGACTCAGGAGAGGGGGGGGGGCAGGATGGGGGGATAAGGGGTCGGATTTGGGGCGGTTAAGTGCTGGCGGAGGATTGTGGCTGTGATGACATCATGGTATGGAGTTTAAAAATCACCCACACAATGATAATGTTTGTTACCCCAATCACGTGACCTTCTGAATCCCGTAATGCTCAAGCTACCTGCATTTAGATGCATGTGCACAAACTCTAGTCTTCAGCAGGTACTTGTATAAAAGGTAGAGCCACAATAATTAATAGTTGTCAACTAATAAATTAATCGCTAACTTAATCGGTTTGAGTAATTTTTTAAGAAAAAAAGTAAATAAATGTGAATATGTTCTGGTTTCTTTACTCCTCTATGACAGTAAACTGAATATCTTTGTGTTGTGGACAAAACAAGACATCTGAGGACGTCATCTTGGACTTTGGGAAACACTGATCGACATTTTTCACCATTTTCTGAGATTTTATAGAGCAAACAACTAATCGATTAATCGAGAAAATAATCGACAGATTAAACGACAATGAAAATAATCATTAATTGCAGCCCTAATAAAAAAAGTAATAAATTGTAACCTTTGAAAAGCAGGTTACCATTTATTTATGGGTTAAGACTTGGATTTACACACGAAAGTGATCTGAGTTTTAGGGCGAGTCGGTCCTTGCCAGGTGGCTGCTTTATACGTTGCTTACTGGCTAATAAAGAAATTGTAAGAAACAATAATATTTGTGTAATTTTAAATATGAAACCATAAACATAACACAATGATGGAAATACCTTTTTGAAGTGGATTTGCTTGTTTTTCCTGCCTGTCTTCTATAGTCAAACTTCCAATTCTTGTCTTTTTATGAATTTGATTGTTTTATTGTTGTATTTACACAATATTGTGTATTGGGTTGGATTTTTTTATCCCTTTCTCTTTGCTCCGAGCACTACTTTTCTTCACATTAGTGCATTTTCTGCTGCCTGCTTCTTGGATTTTGGATCAAATCTACTCCATTCCTCCCACCAGTGGAGGGCGCAATCACAACTTGATATGTATTAGTAGAAGTATGTGAGTCTAAATGTTACCTCTATTTAAAATCCTAACTGTCTGGATGAGGGAATGCATAAGCTGTCTTCACTCTAGAGCCCACTACACTATACCATATTACAGAGGGGTTTCCCTTTTGAAATGAGTAATAGCTTATCAGTGGGGGATCAGTTAAGATCAGAGGTAAATGGGCAATAAAGCAGGGGGTACGACTCCTTGCAAATAGAAGACACTTGCAAAAACACTAGGTCAAGGTCTTATCTGATATATAGGGAGGAAAGAGGAGAAGGATGGAAGGGTAGAAAGTGTGTGAAGAAGTTGGGGTAAGAAGCGTAAGATAGGAGGAAGAATATGAGAGAAAAACAGAAGAAGTGGCAGGGAGGAGGATTAAGTAACAGGAGAAATAAAAGTAAGAAGACGAGAGAGAAGCTCACTGTAACGCATTCCTCCGACGTTGTTTTGCTTACTACAGTCTGCGAGATTATGGCCAAGTGACGACAGCAGCCGAGCTTGTGCTCTGCAATACATGAACATCTATAACCTGATTTGTAGGGAAAGGAGAGGATTTCTTCTGGGCAACGAGCGCATGTTTGCATACTGCAGTTAGCTCCAGCCAAGCTCAGCTAATGCTGCCTGTCTTTCTGATCCCCGCTGCTGTTTTGTGGGCAGAGAGCCTGGAGACTGGAGCTGTCAGGGCCTTGCCTGAGACGCCAGGCTCTCTCCCCTTCTCTCGCCCACCCGCAATTTCCCTGGCTCCCTCCCTCCACCTCCTCCGCCTCCACCTCCACCAGCCGCTGCCTCAGCCTCCCCAGTCGGCAGGCCAGCACGGCTCCTCCAACCGCTGTTTTGACAAGTGCTTTAGACATAATGTCACAGGGAACCCCCCGGCCTGCCAAAAATGCTAACTAACCATAACACTAATTAGTCAGCGGGAGAATGAGGCTGGAAATGGTAGCTTGAACAGTGAGCGGTGCTGGTGGCGGCCATTGTGGGGAGACTTGGACCCCGTCCTGATTGACTGAGGGTAAAGAGGCTGAGAAGAGAGAGAGAGGGGAGGGGAGGGGAGGGGAGGGGAGGGGAGGGGAGGGGAGGTGAGGTGAGGTGGATGGAGGGCCAGAGTGGAATTCCAGGGACTCGATTTCCCCTTATTCGGGGACGTCAGTGTGAACAGCAGAGCTTTCAGGGGGTGGGTTGAGTTTTACGCGGTCCGTCCCTGGTGTGTTCCCCTCCCACTTATCTCTGATACCATCAGTGTCAACGGGGTTACGTCTCCCATAACCGTTTAATGGTTTCATCACCTGTGTCCCCAAGACATTTTTATAAGACAAATAAAGTCCTTTCTCTTGTTACTTAGAGGTTTTCTTTTTCTCCTGTGGATGTTGACTCAGTAGGACCTTTTGGCCAAGAGCTGCCAAAGAAGATGGATACAGTATTAACATTATTGAATCATAAGCATATTGTTGATAAATGGCCATTTATTCATGCCAGTTGGATGGCTTTTAATCCTGCAGATGGTAAAAGTATTATTGTGGAATTTATAAAGAGAGAACTTTGGTTATATATACAGATAATCAAGCAAATAGGTATTGTTTTCCTGGATGATATGTGCAACAAAGCAGTAAATTTGTCCAGCTCTTACATAACTTAGAGAAAAAGAGCCAAAATTGTATTGTACTTGCTCATCTAAAACATGTGGGGAGAAGAGGAGTCGAGGAGAGTGCCCTGCAGTTGCTCTCAGAACAGCAAACACATGCTGTCAGCAGAGTAATGACAGTCTGATTGGCCCCTCTCAGCCACATGAGGAGGACAGTGGAGCGGCTGACCCCGTCTCTAAGCGGTTAAATGATGTCTCCGAGCTTTCAAAAAGCCATGTGGCTTACCAACAGAAATTTCCCCTCCAAAGTCATCTTCATGGGCACACTGAGCTATTTGCTTAGATTGGCTTGGTTCAGTCAGTGAGGGAACGGAGACAATGCAGTCAATGAACTAATATTTTGTCTCATAATGTGCCAAAATAAACCAGAGTTTGAAAATCCGTTTTGCATAAAAAAATGATGAATTCCAACAGCATATTTACAAAAAAGGACATTGCATCCAACAGTTCACAAACCTCAGGAGTGGTCCTACAAATATGCGGTTTCTCGTAACACTTTATTCATCAGAATTCAACTTTATAGAGAAAACGCAATCAAGCCAGGGGTATGATGTGTTTAATGTTTAAAGCTGTGGGAGGTTTGTGCTTGTGGTTTGGTTAAATAGCCTATCATGCAACCGCTACCGGAGTTTATTGTTAATGGCACCAGCTTGGTTTCCAAAATGAGCCACAGCGCCATCCTGTTACTCATCCAATGGACTCATCAGTGTCTCTTCCTGTCTGTGAATTTGAATATCAGAACCTTAACGTAAACTGTCGCAATCAAAGGCGCCCGAGTCATTTGCGAGTGGAGGAGGAACAGCTAGTGTTGAATTTGGTCAGGAAATAAAAGGACACTGGAAGTTGTGAGCAGTGCTGAACTGATTTACGATAAAAGTGGGATTGGGTCATTAATCAAACGTGAACAGGAACACATTAACGCACACTATCACACATCTAAAGCTCATGTTACCTTTCTACATACACCCATTCATTCTGGTACTCTGCAAACCATGCTAGAGGCAATATTTATTTAGCTAAATGATGAGAATTTCTACTATTAGAAATGCATTAGGTGAACAAATTGTCGCTCACTGATGTAGAACATTAAAAAGATTCTCTTTGTCTCACATTACCTCAAATTTCCGGGATGGTTTCAGTGGGATTTAATTCAACAACAACATTATTCGCTGTAGAAAAGCAAAGATATGGTGATTTGGAAATTATGGGCTTTGACAGAAATAACAAAACAGGGACACGTTTTTTTTATTACTAGCTTTGGAAGGCAGAGTAAGAATATGTTTGGCAAGGCTGAGTGAAACCCTGAAACACCCGTAACCACCTATCAACATGCACTCACACAGCACCTAAGAATGCATGTATAAAGACAAATATATATTATTAAGGAAGTGATATCAAACACATACCGTATATGTATGTGATGTCCTTGGAATGCGGAGTAAAACCACAATGTATTACTAGTCAGTGCTATTTGTGTTTTTATCAAGGGTTTCAACTGAGTGGTAAAATATAATCATCGCTCTCTGATTCAGTGTCTCTTGAAGAGTATGTAATGTGATGTGAAATGAAAAACTGAGTGTCATTATATTGAAGCAGTGACTCCTGGTTCTTCTGTTTCTTATCCTTCGGAGGAAATAAGGTTTTACTAAAGCAATGCAGACATAGGCTGTAGTATATCACATTTCCTATCACTGACAAGGATGAAGAGAAATTAGATATAAGCCATGTATATAAGGAGATGGGGCCAAATATAATAAAACCATAACCCTCTAGTACCAGCAAGGACTTGACTTCACTGATGTTGTTGCAAACTGATAATGTAGCTTAGTAGTAGATGCATGCAAACAAGCTAAGGCACAGATGAGGCATACCAGAGATATCTCAAATTAGTGTTGAACAAAAAAATAATCATAAATTACTTGGATTGATTAATTTGACATTGATTTGTACTGGGTCTGAAGTGGCACCACTGCTTCCAGTAAATACAGCCTTCCAACTCTCACTTTCCCCACCCATTTCGCCAAATGTTGGCTAAACATTGGACTTCAACACAGGAGAATGCTGTTCATGTCCTGATTCCTACCAAGGAACCTATAATAACCTTATACTGTATGTTCCCTGTTTCCTACCAACAGTCAAAGTTGTATTTGAGCTATTTGCAGTTTGAAATTTTTACTAAATTTATACTTACACTTCCCTGAAAATTAGCATTTGAAAAGTTGGTTTATGATTTGATATGTTTTACAAGACTTTGTTCAAGACGAAGTTCTGGGAAAAGAAAAGTGTTATTTATTTTTGATCCAGTATCCCAGAACAAATTTGATAGAGAGAATATGACTCTATTTGTGTATATATGTATATACACATATATATATATATATATATATATATATATGTATATATATATATATATACATATATATATATATATATATATATATATACATATATATATATATACATATATATATATACATATATATATATACATATACATATATACATATACATATATATATATATATATATATATATATATATATAATAATAATAATAATAATATTGTTATTATTATTATTTTCTTTGGTATTTAAATTAGTGAGTAGTTCTGATCCACACTCCATTCCAGGTGGTGGCGGTAATGCACCATAATGTTGTTTGCCAACCGCCATTAAACACTAACGAAGAAGAAGAAGGAGCATGACGCTCTGGGCTTCCGTACAACGTGTGGTCGGTCTCAGGTGGAGGCAGTGCGTCTCTTATCAACCCACAGTTTAGCGAATCTGGGTTTTTCCGGTGCTTTTACGTTGTATTTCGCCTCTGTCATCGTGATTAATTGTTGTATTTGTGCGCGTTGCACAAACTCACAAGCTGTCAGGACGTGCAGGAAAAGGACCGGAGCTAATGTTAGCTTTTGTGCCTGGATTTGTTTAGTGCAGCTGACACACAGCTACTTAATCAGCTGTGTTTGAGCTGTAGCTTCCGCCGGGGGGCGTGACGGTCACGTTCACGGAGATTCAGCTCGACGAAAACATCAAGTAAGAACCGTAAGTTGCCTTTTTCTAACGTTAGCTAACTTATTAAACCACATACTGATTTCATTAATAAGAACCAACGTGTGGTTTTGTTGTAAGGCGGTGAAGCTATTCGGTGAAACGCACCAGCTAATACCGTTAATGCTAGCTAGCATTAGCATTAGCATTGTGTTTTGATCAGGCATGATTGGTAACTTCAGTTTGCTAAACCCTGAAATGCAGTTACATAACGTTGACTTGTGGCTTTGTTTGCACCGATAATACAGTTCTAATTTATTTTATCCTGCTTTGGGAGCTACTGCAGGTAAAGTAGGGACAGGTGCACCTACAGCCAGAGCTGCAGTATTTATAGATTCAGAGCAAGAGACGTGTAAATGTACTCTCATGTCTAGCATTAGCTGGACATGTTGTATAGCACTCTGATGTCCACTCCACTTACATGATGTAGGAGGGAAACATATTAGAAACACCTCTCAGTACAATGCAGTCTTATATAACTCCGACACTAACTATGACCTCAATGATTAAAGTTGCAGTCGGTCACTTTGAGCAGATATGATAAAAAGTTTTTTTTTTTTTAAACTGTCACTATATCTTGACAGTATTGCATGAGACCAGGGGTTTTCCTGGCTCAAAATGAGTTGGGGGATGTACCATCCAGGATTTAATGAGACTGTCTTGGGTGGACCTCGGATCCTTTAGGGGGCTTGCTTCCCCCGAAAGATTTTTTTTTAAACGTTTTATAGTTAAATGCATCAATCTGGTGCACTGTGAGAGCAAAATTAAGAGGCTAGATCTATTAAAAGATATTGTGCTTTTGTAAACAGTTTTGTGTTCTAGCAGTGTTGGACTGTAACTAAATACATTTAGACTAGTACTGTACTTTTACAATTACAGTACAGTACTAACTACAGTTTTGAGGCACTTGTTTACTTGAGTATTTCCATTTTATGTTACTTATGGCCCACTTCTACTTAGGGTTGCACAATTATGGCCAAAATGATAATTACGACCATTTGATCAATATTGAGATCGCGATTATTAATCACGATTCTTCATAGATTGTAGGGACAAAATATTTTTATTGCAATTTCACATTTAAATAAACAGAGCGCTGCTTTCACTTCCATGTTGTGCTTCATTCCAACCGTCAAAATTTTCTAAAAATTATCCATATATGCATAAAAACACAAAATTCAAATGATAAGGAAATTAATGATTGTGTTTTTATTTAAATATTCGCTTTGATGTAACGATACGTTTTTACAAAGATACAATACGATTTCCATGGTTACGATACGATTCAAGGACGATATTTGGCTCATCTAGAGCGATATGATACAATACAATTCAATGATTTGAAATCGATACAAAAATTAAATCAGTGTGACTGAAATAAATAGCTGGATACTGGACAGTGCAGATCAGGATTCCTCAAAGTTTTTCTTTTAAGGGAATCGGGGATAAATTAATTATGGATATAAACAAGTAAACAATAATTAATGGCAAATACATACAGCTTTTATTTGAAAATATTTTAAAGTGCAACTGCAGGACCCGCTGATTCAGTTCTCAAGATACAAGGCAGTGCACAATTTAACAAAAAATAAAGTAAACCAACTTCTATTCAAGTTAAATGAACAGTGGTTTAACCTGCTGCTTCTGTCCTCATTTTCAATATAAACGGTAGAGCAATAATACAGTGATCAACCGCTTATAGTGATCAAAAAGCTAACACTAATCATTTCTATACATATGCTGTTTAACTAATTTGCTTATAGTAATCAAGTTGAAGTAGTCCACCTACAGTGTTCCTTTGGGGTCTTTTCATACATGAAAACATACGGAAAAAACATTTTAAAACTTTGTTAGACTAACGTTAGTTGAATTTCTGTTTTGTTTCTTACTTTATTCCCTTGATAATTTGCCGCATACACGTAGATATCATGACGGTGCATCTCTAGCTGTAAGTTTAGGACGCGCTTGATTTATGAAGCAGAGTTTTCTATTATGAGCGGAGCACAGGGTCTGAAATTAACTTTTTTCACTTACAGTGGCAGACAGGCATCTTTTTTTATCTGCCACTTTTGAAATCTATGCGCTAATTGAAGGAATAATAATTTGGATCTGATTTTACATGAAAATCCCCCTGTTTTACGGGGGAGGGAGGGTACTGTACACAGTACTGTACAGTACGTTACTATTATCATCTATAGTGGTTATTTGCATAAAAACACAATTCAAATTATTATGATTATTTAAATATTTGCTTTGATTAAAAAAAAAAAAAAAGAAGAAAAAAATCTCTTCCAAGCTGCTTAGAGCTAGTGTTAAACAGGTCATAATTCCCTCTCTAATATTTATTCTATATTGCTGTGAAAACATCTCCTACAAACTGGATTTATTCAAGTTTCTCGCCAAAAACGTAATTTTACTTGATTACATTTGAACACATCATGATAACGTTGTAATTTACAGAGCAAAGCTTGAATGCCTCATAATAATAACTCAATGGCACCTCCTTTAACATTATTAGCTCTGTTATTTAGCCAAGCAGGACTGTGCTGCCCATCGGCTTCTAACAGGTAACGTTACTAACTCTCCTCCTGTTGATTTCAACACAGATTTGTTGTTCACAGTGCAGCGTTATCAGGGAATAAACAGGGTGTGTCCCCTCAGGTAGCGCCACGCTTTCAAGCGCTTTTTTTTCTCTCCGCCGTGGCTCCGGTCAAACAAACTGAAACATGATACATTGTGCGTATGCGGTTGTGTCATTGTGCATGCATAGAAATTTCGGAAAGCATCAATGAAGAGGAATCGATTGTCAAAGAGGCATGAGATGCCGAGGAACCAGTTCTCCATTCCCAACACTGACGTTTTCCCTGCCTGCCAAAGTGGCAGATGGCCTGACAATTTTACCCGCCACTGCCCACAATTAACCCGCATTTGGCGCTAATTTCAGACCCTGGCGGAGCACGTCTGCTACACGTCAATATCGCAGTCGATTATGTTCATTTAATTGTGGGAAGCCAAAATCGTAATTGCGATCAGTATTCGATTAATTGTGCAGCCCTACTTCTACTCCACTACAACTCAAATGGAAATATTGTATTTTAACTTCAATACATTTATTTGACAATATTAATTACTACCTAGCTTTGCGGATTCAGATTCTTAATACAAAATATAAATCAACTAATAAACTATGGTATATTATTAAACCTGCAGTAGGCAGAATTTTTTTTTAGCATCATTGGGCAAAAATTACATAATAACCTTTCAGCATATTGTATTGCATATTCACTGGTCATTTCGTAGAGGGAGCGTTCCTATTGGCTGTTTATTCAACGGGGGCAGCTGTAAATCACTCGCAAACTCCAATCAAACTGTCAAACTAGGCAGCGCTGATCAAATATGAATTAATATTCTGTTACATTAAAGTTTTTTTTTTCACCTCAAATGTTTTCAGAAACATCTTGTAGTGTACTACTGTTTAGCTGTAAAATGAGAAAGTTTGCTCCGGCTGGTGGGCGGTGCTTGGTATTTCCTCAACTTATCTCAACATGGCTGCCGGGTCACAAACTTACTCATTTTACAGCTAAACAGTACACTACAAGATGTTTCTGAAAACATTTGATGCGAGATCTAGGCATTACAGTAATAGTAGTAATATAGTATTATCCCACACATTCGTGAATTCGGGTACATTTTATGAATCTAAAAATATAAAGTTATGGTCTAGCGGTGGTCCCTGGGGACCCCCGTGCCGCTGTCACCGCCGCTTGGCACACAGAGTTTCAAATCCGGGCATGAGATCAGTCGGGCGGGCAGGTGTCAGATCTATGCAGAGCACCAGAACAAAAGCACAGACACACATCTAAAACACAAGATTCACTCTGTGGTTTCTGTGACATGAGAAATACAGCAGCATCAGGCAGCAGTGCCATTCCCATGCCCAGTCTCTAGATATATAGCCTATAGTAGAGGTCGACCGATGCTCACTGTGTTGCTCTCATAAAGGCGGCGCGTCTGCAAAACGTAACTTTTTATCTCCCACTCTGAAGTGATGTGGTGGGCAGCCACAGTTCAGTAACTTTCAGTAGGGATGTCCATCCGTCTGTAGTAAGAGCTACGTAGGCTGTGTTGGACAATACTTTGACAATTCCTTGTCGTGTCTGTTCGGGAATTACTGTGTGTGTTCAACTGACGTCCCACTGGGATTCGCGGGATCTCTGCGGTCCTCAGGTGAATAAACAGGCAGACGGGAGCGTTTCTCTACCTCGCAGCATGGAAACGGTCTCTGTGCTCTACTGTATCCTGTCGGTACAACTGTATTTTATTAAAATATATCTTATCTATAGACTACATATCTACAGGCTATCAGACTAGGCACGGGACATGCATTATTATCATATTGTCAGAGATGTGTTGGTGTTTTTGTTCCGCTGCTTTGCACGGAGCTGATACCCGCTCACTTGCTCTCGTCCCGGCTCTCTGGAGCTCTGTACCCCGCTGCTGTCTGGCAAAGGCAGCGGTTCCGCTGGTACAATAACCTTGGTACAATTTTGATGTAAATAAAATCTTAATAAAATGTACCCGAATTCACGAATATGTAGGATATTACTACAGACATTCCTGTAATATTACGTCACAACATCTGCTGTATTAGCCATGTGATAATTACTTGTTTCTTTGCATATAGAGCAGGGAAGAGAGATCGGATCACAAGTGGCCACTCAAGACGCATGTGGAGACGGTTTCTAATGCCAGGTGTGAACAGACGTACTTAAAGCTGTTAATGCCAGGTCTGAACAGGGCAAATGTGTCCTCAATACGTCTTGAGTGCATTCACACCTGTACTTAGAGCTGTCCACTTGTGATCGGATCATCCAAGATGCATATTAATGCCGGGTCTCAGCAGGGCCAAGTCGAGGAGAGGTGGACTTGAAAAACACTACCGTCTGTACACAGCTGGAAACTACAACAGTAAAATTACATGTATATATATTTTCGAATGATTATGTGTCTGTAATGTGGTTTCTTTTTTGTGTCTCCGTCCACCATAAAGTGAAGGAGCAGATGGAGAACCACAAGGGGGCTCATCAGAAGCAGCTCAGCTGCCTCTCAGACGAGATCGATGCTGGACGAACTCGTAGAGTAAGGAAACGCCACTCAAGCAAAATATTCTCTCGATACTTTATTTTTTCAGATTTTTAAAATTTGTTTTTTTAAAGATATTTATCCATCATTTTAGCCTTTTTTATTGACAGTAAATGGTGTAGAATGTAACTTGGGGAAATACATAGTAGGTTGCAAAACCACTTGACTACCTGGACATGCTTGTTTATTTGTTTTTATTGTATTTTATTTTATTATTAAGAATGTCAAAGTTAACGCAATAACATGTTAACGTAAATTTGTTTCAACACCACTAATTTCTTTAATGCATTAACACAATCGATCTTTCGGAGGTTGTAGCTGGCTCAGTTTTAAGAGAGAGATGCACCGTTAATATAAAATAGACATTAGATAGGGAATAATTACCTGTTTAACTTACTAACACTATCTAAACAGATTATAACCTATATAAGATATAATAGAACTACTATACCAAGATGTTTTTTAATCAGAGCAACTATATCAATAAAAATACAATAATTTATTTCTTAATCATTTGAATTGTGTGTTTTTATGCAAATAACCACTATAGATGACAATTACAAAGTAAAAGGAAAACATTTAGAGTTTTTTAAAGTTGGAATGTAGCACAGCATGGAAGTGAGAGCAGCGCTCTGTTTATTTAAATCTGAAATTGCAATAAAAATAATTTGTCACTAAAATCTATGAATAATCGTGATAAATAATCAATATTGATCAAAACAATCGTGATTACCATTATGGCCATAATCGTGCAGCCCTATGATTGTCCATGATTAGTCGCGATTAATCGCAAATTAATTGCACATTTTTTTTTATCTGTAAGTATTTAATACTCTTATCAACATGGGAGTGGACAAATATGCTTGCTTTATGCAAATGTATGTATATATTTATAATGGGAAATCAATTAACAACACAAAATGATGACAAATATTGTCCAGAAACCCTCACAGGTACTGCATTTAGCATAAGAAATATGCTCAAATCATAACATGGCAAACTGCAGCCCAACAGGCAACAACAGCTGTCAGTGTGTCAGTGTGCTGACTTGACTATGACTTGCCCCAAACTGCATGTGATTATCATAAAGTGGGCATGTCTGTAAAGGGGAGACTCGTGGGTACCCATAGAACCCATTTTCATTCACACATCTTGAGGTCAGAGGTCACAGTATCCCTTTGAAAGTGGCCATGACAGTTAGGGATGCACCGATAACGGATCGGATATCGAGCTGATACTGACTCAAATAGCTGCATCGGGTATCGGTGACAATTGGCTTATCTATTCAATTCTATGTTCTATGTTTATATACTCCATACATTATATACTGGAATTTGAATGCCTGTTTAAGTTTTGACCAATTCGTTTCTGCATTAAAAAGGTTTACACCTGAATTCTAATTCCTGTTAATTTTGAAACTTTTTTTACCAAGTTGCTGGTGTACAATTTATTATTTTAATAATAAATAACCATTCAATACATTTATATCTATGTATTTATTTGTTACAATTTGTTTTACAAAGTGATAAAAGCAATACTGAAGCCTGATGTTGCCTTACATAAAAAAGAATGATCCCAGTCACTTCCGCATAGTGAGGCATACAGCTTATTGATTAAACACTGGTATCGGATTGGTACTCGGTATCGGCCGATATCCAGGTACCGCTATCAGGACTGAAAAAGTCGAATCGGTGCATCCCTAATGACAGATTTTCCTCGCCAAAATTTAGTGCAAGTTTGAATGTAGTATGACATGGTTGGTACCAATGGATTCCTTGGATTTTATAGTTTCATATAATACTAGTATCTTCACTTTAGCTTAAAAACCGAGGACGGTACAACCTCCGGAAGGTCGATTGCATTAATGTGTTAAATAAGTGGCGTTAAAATAAATTTGCGTTAACGCATTATTATCGTGTGAGCTTTGACAGCCGTGATATACATACATTTGCATAAAGCAATCATATTTGACCACTCCCATGTTGACAAGTGTTAAATACTTGACAAATCTCCCATTAAGGTACATTAACGATTAACGATTAGTTGTGTGTTGATCTATCTTCCATGAAAACTGATGCAAAAAGTCTGTTTAAAAAGTTGTGGACCAGGAGAGACTTCTATATGTTTAAATGTTGGTGTAAATGTCTCTGTTTTCAGTCCAGACTGCTGAATAAACAAATGGACTGGCCTGGAGGAGACGAGAAATGGAGTGCATGGAACAAACATTTGGTAAGTACTAAATCAACTAATAGTAGTTGTGGTAGTTGTAGTAATAGTTGAAGCTGTTGCCGTTGAAGTTGTTGCAGTGGTTGTCATAGGTGTAGTATTAGTAGTAATTGCTGTTGTAGTAGTAGTTGTAGTAGCAATAGCTGTTGTAGTATTGTTCTTGGTAGTAGTTGTTGTTGTTGTAGTAGTCATAAAAAAGTCATACTATAGTATGTCAAAAAATGCCATAAGTACAGTATACCATAAAAATGTCATAGTATAGTATCTCATGAAAAAGGTCATAGTATATGCCTTAAAAATGTCATAAAAAGCCATAGTATTATATGCCAAAAAAAATGTCATGGTACAGTATGCTAGAAAAATATCACAGAATTTGTCATTAAAAAAAACCTAGTATTGTATTTCATAAAAAAGTCATAGTATAGTATATCATAGTCATAAAAGATGTCATAGTGTAGTATGCCATAAAAAATAATATATTATGATGTAAAAAAAAAATGTCATAGTATAGTATGCCATGAAAAATATAAAAAAGTGATTAATAATAGTATAGTATGCTATAAAAATATAATATAGTATACCACAAAAATCATGAAAAAAAATCATGGTATAGTACGCCCTAAAATGTCATAATATAGTGTGCAATAAAGAAAAACTAATAAAAATGTTATCTTATAGCATGCCATAAAAAACAATGTGGAACAGCATAACAACTTTCATGTAAAATGTCATAGTATTTTATTATCATAGTAAAAATGTCGTATTATGGTATACAAATGTCACATAGTATGCACAAAAAATGCAGTATGCCATAAAAATGTCATACAAATATAATATAGTACATAACATAAAAGAGTCATAAAAATGTTATGAAATATATACATATTACATAAAACGTTACAGTATGGCATGCCATGAAAATGGCAATGTTATAAAAACGGAAGTATATAACTTTTATTAAATCAACACTGTATCACAACAGGAGTGTTACAGTATGAAATGAAAGCAACCAGTGTACTCAACAAAGACACATATTTCAGTCAGAGTTCAGTTGAAAAATACCTGTTTAAAGACTTTAATATCAGGTGACTGTCTGTCGGGACATATTCAACACTTGGATGAACATAAAACTCACAGTTAAATCCTCAGTACAAAAGATCAGACATGTTTGCTTTATATGAATGTAGGAGTCAACTACAAGTCCCAGAGAGCATTGCTGTAAGAAACAACCAATCAGAGCTTCAAAGTATAAATTAAAAGTTAAATTAGAAGTTGAGCTTTGTAGAGCCTGCTGGATGAATTCTCAAATTTGATTCACTTTACTTTTGGATTCATATTGGACCAATCCGGCAGCTATAGCGAGTTGTGTCTCTCATTCCAGTAAAGTAGCGTTGATTTGTCACTTGTTTGTCTACAGGTAGGAAGGAAATATCGGTTTATTCGCAAGGTAAATTACATGTTTTCATAGTTTTGTTTTAGCCAGTGACAAGGTTGTTAAGACATCCGAGTTCTGTAAAACACGTTAGACGAAGTGAAGACTCCCTGTCGTCCTCAGTTTTGGTCCAGAACTCTGCACTCATCTGGGGAGAAAAGAACAGAAAGACTATGACTTTTTCATGAAAATTTCGACATACTACACTATGACTTTTTTTTCTCTGAACTTTCGACATGCTATACTATGACTTTTTTTTTTCACGACAATTTCGACATTCTATACTATGACTTTCTTTCACCAAAATTTCAACATACTATATTATTACTTTTTCACGAAATTTTCGACATACTGTACTATGATTTTTTCATGAAAATTTCAACATACCATACTATGACTTTCTTTCACCAAAATTTCAACATACTATGTTATTACTTTTTTATCAAGAAAATTTCGACATACTATACTGACTTTTGTTCACGAAATTTTCGACATACTGTACTATGATTTTTTCACGAAAATTTCGACAAACTACACTGACCTTTTTCATGAAAATTTCGACATACTATACTAGGACTTTTTTTCACGAAAAATTTCGACAAACTATACTATGACATTTTTTATAGGACATACTATTCTGTGACTTTTTAATGTCTTTTTTTTGACCTACAATACTATGACTTTTTTTTAATTTTTCGAGACATGCAATACCTGGTGGTTTTTTGTTTTTTTTTCTTCGAAATGCTATACTGTCAATGTTTTTTATTTTTTTTACATACTATGCTATCGCTTTTATTCAGGACCTTACCTGGACTCACCACACAGACACCATCACCAAGACAGTGAAACAACGGCTCTTCTTCACAGGCTGAGAAGGTTTAACGTGGACTCCAGGACACTACTACAGGTGCACCAACAAGAGTATCCTGACCGGCTGCATCACCCGGACGGAGCAGCCATCCATGGAGGACCTCTACAGCCAACAGTGTAGGAAGAAGGTCAACAGGATTATCAGGGACCCCAATCACCCCAGCCTACGAAAAAAAAATTAATAAATATAATTCTATCCAAGTTATATTTTATCCCTATATTTTAAATTTGCACTATTTTAGTACTTAGATTCCCATGTTTTTACTTGCGTGATTTACTTTCTATACATAATTAATAAGCGTTGTTTCAAGGAGCCTGGGATCAAAATGTTCATTCCCTATGACTGCTTCTCTGTATTTGTTGTGCATATGATAATAAAGAACTAGAAACTATGTCCTTGAACTATTCTATACAACAAACTATTACTATTTTTTTGATATACTAAACTGTGACTTTTTTTATTCTAGACTATAGTATGACTTTTATATTTTTTCGACATACTATACCACAACTTTTTTTCCACATATCATACTATGACATTTTTTCGACATACCATGACTTTTTTTATTTAGTCCACATACAAAACTATGACTTTTTAAAGTTTTTTAGACTTACTATATACTATGTTTTTTTTCGACATACTATACTATGACTTTTTCATGAAAATTTAGGCATACTATACGATGACTTTTTTCACCAAAATTTCGACATACTATACTATGACTTTTTTTCAAGAAAATTTCGACGAACTATACTATGACTTTTTTTCACGAAGATTTCGACACACTATACTATAACCTTTTTTTCATGAAAATTTCGACATACTGTATTATGACTTTTTTTCAGGAAAATTTCGAAATACTATACTAGGACTTTTTCTTCAGGAAAATTTCGACATACTATACTATGACTTTTTTTCACGAAGATTTCGTCATACTATACTATGACTTTTTTTCACGAAGATTTCGACATACCATACTATGACTTTTTTTCAGGAAAGTTTCGACATACTATACTATGGCTTCTTTTTCACAGAATTTTCGACATACTATACTATGACTTTTTTTTCACAAAAATTTTGACATACTATACTATGACTTTTTTTAACGAAAATATCGACATACTATACTATGACTTTTTTTTCACAAAAATTTCGACATACTATACTATGACTTTTTTTCACGAAGATTTCGTCATACTATACTATGACTTTTTTTCACGAAGATTTCGACATACTATACTATGACTTTTTTTCAGGAAAATTTCGACATACTATACTATGACTTTTTTTCAGGAAAATTTCGATATACTATACTATGACCTTTTTTTCACGAAAATGTTTAAATACTATACTAGGACTTTTTTTCACGAAAAATTTCGACATACTATACTATGACTTTTTTTCAAAAAAATTTCGACAGACTATACTATGACTTTTTTTCACGAGAATTTCGACATACTATACTATGGCTTTTTTTTCACGGAGTTTTCGACATACTATACTAAGACTTTTCACGAAAATTTCGGCATACTATACCAAGACCTATTTTTCACCAAAATTTCGACATACTATACTATGACCTTTTTTTCACGAAAATTTCAACAAACTATATTATGACGTTTTTTCACCAAAATTTCGACATACTATACTATGACTTTTTCATGAAAATTGACATACTATGACTTTTTTTCTCCAAAATTTTGACATACTATACTGACTTTTTCATGAAAATTTCGACATACTATACTATGACTTTTTTTCAGGAAAATTTCGACATACTATACTATGACTTTTTTTCACGAAGATTTCGACATACTATACTATGACTTTTTTTTCACAAAAATTTCGACAGACTATACTATGACTTTTTTTCAGGAAAATTTCGATATACTATACTATGGCTTTTTTTTTCACGGAATTTTCAACATACTATACTAAGACTTTTTTTTCACGAAAATTTCGGCATACTATACCAAGACCTTTTTTTCACCAAAATTTCGACATACTATACTATGACTTTTTTTCACGAAGATTTCGACATACTATACTATGACTTTTTTTCAGGAAAATTTCGACATACTATACTATGACTTTTTTTCAGGAAAATTTCGATATACTATACTATGACCTTTTTTTCACGAAAATGTTTAAATACTATACTAGGACTTTTTTTCACGAAAAATTTCGACATACTATACTATGACTTTTTTCACAAAAATTTCGACAGACTATACTATGACTTTTTTTTCACGAGAATTTCGACATACTATACTATGGCTTTTTTTTCACGGAGTTTTCGACATACTATACTATGACTTTTTTCACGAAAATTTCGGCATACTATACCAAGACCTATTTTTCACCAAAATTTCGACATACTATACTATGACCTTTTTTTCACGAAAATTTCAACAAACTATACTATGACGTTTTTTCAACAAAATTTCGACATACTATACTATGACTTTTTCATGAAAATTGACATACTATACCATGACTTTTTTTCTCCAAAATTTTGACATTCTATACTGACTTTTTCACGAAAATTTCGACATACTATACTATGACTTTTCTTCACGAAAATTTCGACAAACTACTATGACTTTTTTTCACAAAAATTTCGACATACTATAGTATGACCTTTTTTTCACGAAAATTTCAACAAACTATACTATGACATTTTTTTTCACCAAAATTTCGACATACTATACTATGAATTTTTTTTCACCAAAATTTCGACATACTATACTATGACTTTTTTTTCACGAAAATTTCGACATACTATACTATGGCTTTTTTTTCACGGAATTTTCAACATACTATACTATGACTTTTTTTTCACGAAAATTTCGGCATACTATACCAAGACCTTTTTTTCACCAAAATTTCGACATACTATACTAGGACTTTTTTTTTTCACGAAAACTAGACATTCTATACTATGACCTATTTTTCACCAAAATTTCGACATACTATACTATGACCTTTTTTTCACGAAAATTTCAACAAACTATACTATGACTTTTTTTCACCAAAATTTCGACATACTATACTATGACTTTTTTTCACGAAAATTTCGACATACTATACTATGACTTTTTTTCACGAAAATTGACATACTATACTATGACTTTTTTTCACGAAAATTTCGACATACTATACTATGACTTTTTTTCACGAAAATTTCGACATACTATACTATGACTTTTTTTTCACAAAAATTTCGACATACTATACTATGACTTTTTTTCACGAAGATTTCGACATACTATACTATGACTTTTTTTCAGGAAAGTTTCGACATACTATACTATGACCTTTTTTTCACGAAAATTTCGACATACTATACTATGACCTTTTTTTCACGAAAATTTCGACATACTATACTATGACCTTTTTTTCACAAAAATGTTGAAATACTATACTTGGATTTTTTTTCACAAAAATTTCGACAGACTATACTATGACTTTTTTTTCACGAGAATTTCTACATACTATACTATGGCTTTTTTTTCACAGAGTTTTCGACATACTATACTATGACTTTTTTTCAAGAATATTTCGACAAACTATACTGACTTTTTTCACGAAAATTTCGGCATACTATACCAAGACCTTTTTTTCAACCAAAATTTCGACATACTATACTAGGACTTTTTTTTCACGAAAGCTAGACATACTATACTATGACCTATTTTTCACCAAAATTTCGACATACTATACTATGACTTTTTTTCACGAAAATTTCGACATACTATACTATGACTTTTTTTCACGAAAATTTCGACATACTATACTATGACTTTTTTTCCAGAAAATTTCGACATACTATACTATGACTTTTTTTTCACGAAAATTTCGACATACTATACTATGGCTTTTTTTTCACGGAATTTTCGACATACTATACTAAGACTTTTTTTTCACGAAAATTTCGGCATACTATACCAAGACCTTTTTTTCACCAAAATTTCGACATACTATACTAGGACTTTTTTTTTCACGAAAACTAGAAATACTATACTATGACCTATTTTTCACCAAAATTTCGACTTACTATACTATGACCTTTTTTTCACGAAAATTTCAACAAACTATACTATGACTTTTTTTCACCAAAATTTCGACATACTATACTATGACTTTTTCTTGAAAATTGACATACTATACTATGACTTTTTCATGAAAATTGACATACTATACTATGACTTTTTTTCTCCAAAATTTTGACATACTATACTGACTTTTTCATGAAAATTTCGACATACTATACTATGACTTTTTCACGAAAATTTCGACATGCTATACTATGACTTTTTTTCACGAAAATTTCGACAAACTATACTATTACTTTTTTTCACGAAAATTTCGACATACTATACTATGACCTTTTTTTCACGAAAATTTCAACAAACTATACTATGACTTTTTTTCACCAAAATTTCGACATACTATACTATGACTTTTTCATGAAAATTTCGACATACTATACTATGACTTTTTTTCAAGACAATTTCGATATACTATACTATGACCTTTTTTTCACGAAAATTTCGACATACTGTACTATGATTCTTTTTCACGAAAAATTTCGACATACTATACTATGACTTTTTTTTCACGAAAATTTCGACAGACTGTACTATGACTTTTTTTTCACGAGAATTTCGACATACTATATTATTACTTTTTTATCAAGAAAATTTCGACATACTATAATGACTTTTTTTCACGAAATTTTCGACATACTTTACTATGACTTTTTTTATAGGACATACTATTCTGTGACTTTTTAATGTCTTTTTTTGATCTACAATACTATGACTTTTTTTTATTTTTCGAGACATGCAATACCTGGTGGTTTTTTTTTTTTTTTTTTCTTCGAAATGCTATACTGTCAATGTTTTTTATTTTTTTGACATACTATACTATCACTTTTTTTCAGGACCTTACCTGGAATCACCACACAGACACCATCACCAAGACAGTGAGACAACGGCTCTTCTTCACAGGCTGAGAAGGTTTAACGTGGACTCCAGGACACTACTACAGGTGCACCAACAAGAGTATCCTGACCGGCTGCATCACCCGGACGGAGCTGCCATCCATGGAGGACCTCTACAGCCAACGGTGTAGGAAGAAGGTCAACAGGATTATCAGGGACCCCAATCACCCCAGCCTACGAAAAAAAAATGAATAAATATAATTCTATCCAAGTTATATTTTATCCCTATATTTTAAATGTGCACTATTTTAGTACTTAGATTCCCATGTTTTTACTTGCGTGATTTACTTTCTATACATAATTAATAAGCTTTGTTTCAAGGAGCCTGGGATCAAAATTTTCATTCCCTATGACTGCTTCTCTGTATTTGTTGTGCATATGATAATAAAGAACTAGAAACTATGTCCTTGAACTATTCTATACAACAAACTATTACTATTTGTTCAATATACTAAACTGTGACTTTTTTTATTCTACAGACTATACTATGACTTTTATATTTTTTCGACATACTATACCAAAACTTTTTTTCCACATATCATACTATGACATTTTTTTGACATACCATGACTTTTTTTATTTAGTCCACATACAAAACTATGACTTTTTAAAGTTTTTTAGACTTACTATATACTATGTTTTTTTTCGACATACTATACTATGACTTTTTCATGAAAATTTAGGCATACTATACGATGACTTTTTTCACCAAAATTTCGACATACTATACTATGACTTTTTTTCACCAAAATTTCGCTTACTATACTAAGATTTCTTTTTCACCAAAATTTCGACATACTATATTAGGACTTTTTTTTCACGAAAATTCTACAAACTATACTATGACATATTTTTCACCAAAATTTCGACATACTATACTAGGACTTTTTTTTCACGAAAACTCGACATACTATATTATGACTTTTTTTCACGAAGATTTCGACATACTGTACTATGACTTTTTTTCAGGAAAATTTCGATATACTATACTATGACCTTTTTTTCACGAAAATTTTGAAATACTATACTATGACTTTTTTTTCACAAAAATTTCGGCATACTATACCAAGACCTTTTTTTCACCAAAATTTCGACATACTATACTATGACTTTTTCATGAAAATTGCGACATACTATACTATGACTTTTTTTCTCCAAAATTTTGACATACTATACTATGACTTTTTCATGAAAATTTCGACATACTATACTATAACTTTTTTTCTTGAAAATTTCGACATACTATACTATAACTTTTTTTCACGAAAATTTCGACATACTATACTATGACTTTTTTTCACGAAAATTTCGACATACTATACTATTACATTTTTTAACAAAAATTTCGACATACTATACTATGACTTTTTCACGAAAATTGCGACATACTATACTATGACTTTTTTTCACGAAGATTTCAACATACTATACTATGACTTTTTTTCAGGAAAATTTCGACATACTATACTATGACTTTTTTTCACGAAGATTTCGACATACTATACTATGACTTTTTTTTCACAAAACTTTCGACAGACTATACTATGACTTTTTTTCAGGAAAATTTCGATATACTATACTATGGCTTTTTTTTCACGGAATTTTCGACATACTATACTAAGACTTTTTTTTCACGAAAATTTCGGCATACTATACCAAGACCTTTTTTTCACCAAAATTTCGACATACTATACTATGACTTTTTTTCACGAAGATTTCGACATACTATACTATGACTTTTTTTCAGGAAAATTTCGACATACTATACTATGACTTTTTTTCAGGAAAATTTCGATATACTATACTATGACCTTTTTTTCACGAAAATGTTTAAATACTATACTAGGACTTTTTTTCACGAAAAATTTCGACATACTATACTATGACTTTTTTTCAAAAAAATTTCGACAGACTATACTATGACTTTTTTTCACGAGAATTTCGACATACTATACTATGGCTTTTTTTTCACGGAGTTTTCGACATACTATACTAAGACTTTTCACGAAAATTTCGGCATACTATACCAAGACCTATTTTTCACCAAAATTTCGACATACTATACTATGACCTTTTTTTCACGAAAATTTCAACAAACTATATTATGACGTTTTTTCACCAAAATTTCGACATACTATACTATGACTTTTTCATGAAAATTGACATACTATACTATGACTTTTTTTCTCCAAAATTTTGACATACTATACTGACTTTTTCATGAAAATTTCGACATACTATACTATGACTTTTTTTCAGGAAAATTTCGACATACTATACTATGACTTTTTTTCACGAAGATTTCGACATACTATACTATGACTTTTTTTTCACAAAAATTTCGACAGACTATACTATGACTTTTTTTCAGGAAAATTTCGATATACTATACTATGGCTTTTTTTTCACGGAATTTTCAACATACTATACTAAGACTTTTTTTTCACGAAAATTTCGGCATACTATACCAAGACCTTTTTTTCACCAAAATTTCGACATACTATACTATGACTTTTTTTCACGAAGATTTCGACATACTATACTATGACTTTTTTTCAGGAAAATTTCGACATACTATACTATGACTTTTTTTCAGGAAAATTTCGATATACTATACTATGACCTTTTTTTCACGAAAATGTTTAAATACTATACTAGGACTTTTTTTCACGAAAAATTTCGACATACTATACTATGACTTTTTTCACAAAAATTTCGACAGACTATACTATGACTTTTTTTTCACGAGAATTTCGACATACTATACTATGGCTTTTTTTTCACGGAGTTTTCGACATACTATACTAAGACTTTTTTCACGAAAATTTCGGCATACTATACCAAGACCTATTTTTCACCAAAATTTCGACATACTATACTATGACCTTTTTTTCACGAAAATTTCAACAAACTATACTATGACGTTTTTTCAAAAAAATTTCGACATACTATACTATGACTTTTTCATGAAAATTGACATACTATACCATGACTTTTTTTCTCCAAAATTTTGACATTCTATACTGACTTTTTCACGAAAATTTCGACATACTATACTATGACTTTTTTTCACGAAAATTTCGACAAACTACTATTACTTTTTTTCACGAAAATTTCGACATACTATACTATGACATTTTTTTCACGAAAATTTCAACAAACTATACTATGACTTTTTTTCACCAAAATTTCAACATACTATACTATGACTTTTTTTTCACAAAAATTTCGACAGACTATACTATGACTTTTTTTTCACGAGAATTTCGACATACTATACTATGGCTTTTTTTTCACGGAATTTTCGACATACTATACTAAGACTTTTTTTTCACGAAAATTTCGGCATACTATACCAAGACCTTTTTTTCACCAAAATTTCGACATACTATACTAGGACTTTTTTTTTCACGAAAACTAGAAATACTATACTATGACCTATTTTTCACCAAAATTTCGACATACTATACTATGACCTTTTTTTCACGAAAATTTCAACAAACTATACTATGACTTTTTTTCACCAAAATTTCGGCATACTATACCAAGACCTTTTTTTCACCAAAATTTCGACATACTATACTAGGACTTTTTTTTTCACGAAAACTAGAAATACTATACTATGACCTATTTTTCACCAAAATTTCGACATACTATACTATGACCTTTTTTTCACGGAATTTTCAACATACTATACTAAGACTTTTTTTTCACGAAAATTTCGGCATACTATACCAAGACCTTTTTTTCACCAAAATTTCGACATACTATACTATGACTTTTTTTCACGAAGATTTCGACATACTATACTATGACTTTTTTTCAGGAAAATTTCGACATACTATACTATGACTTTTTTTCAGGAAAATTTCGATATACTATACTATGACCTTTTTTTCACGAAAATGTTTAAATACTATACTAGGACTTTTTTTCACGAAAAATTTCGACATACTATACTATGACTTTTTTCACAAAAATTTCGACAGACTATACTATGACTTTTTTTTCACGAGAATTTCGACATACTATACTATGGCTTTTTTTTCACGGAGTTTTCGACATACTATACTAAGACTTTTTTCACGAAAATTTCGGCATACTATACCAAGACCTATTTTTCACCAAAATTTCGACATACTATACTATGACCTTTTTTTCACGAAAATTTCAACAAACTATACTATGACGTTTTTTCAAAAAAATTTCGACATACTATACTATGACTTTTTCATGAAAATTGACATACTATACCATGACTTTTTTTCTCCAAAATTTTGACATTCTATACTGACTTTTTCACGAAAATTTCGACATACTATACTATGACTTTTTTTCACGAAAATTTCGACAAACTACTATTACTTTTTTTCACGAAAATTTCGACATACTATACTATGACCTTTTTTTCACGAAAATTTCAACAAACTATACTATGACTTTTTTTCACCAAAATTTCAACATACTATACTATGACTTTTTTTTCACAAAAATTTCGACAGACTATACTATGACTTTTTTTTCACGAGAATTTCGACATACTATACTATGGCTTTTTTTTCACGGAATTTTCGACATACTATACTAAGACTTTTTTTTCACGAAAATTTCGGCATACTATACCAAGACCTTTTTTTCACCAAAATTTCGACATACTATACTAGGACTTTTTTTTTCACGAAAACTAGAAATACTATACTATGACCTATTTTTCACCAAAATTTCGACATACTATACTATGACCTTTTTTTCACGAAAATTTCAACAAACTATACTATGACTTTTTTTCACCAAAATTTCGACATACTATACTATGACTTTTTCTTGAAAATTGACATACTATACTATGACTTTTTCATGAAAATTGACATACTATACTATGACTTTTTTTCTCCAAAATTTTGACATACTATACTGACTTTTTCATGAAAATTTCGACATACTATACTATGACTTTTTCATGAAAATTTCGACATACTATACTATGACTTTTTTTCTCCAAAATTTTGACATACTATACTATGACTTTTTAATGAAAATTTCGACATACTATACTATGACTTTTTTTCACGAAATTTTCGACAAACTATACTATGACTTTTTCACGAAAATCTCGACATACTGTACTATGACTTTTTCATGAATATTTCGACATACTATACTATGACTTTTTTTTCACGAAAATTTCGACATACTGTACTAGGATTTTTTTTTCACGAAAACTCGACATACTATACTATGACCTTTTTTTCACGAAAATTTCGACATATTATACTATGACTTTTTTTCACGAAAATTTCGACATACTATACTATTACTTTTTTTTCACGAAAATTTCGACATACTATATTATTACTTTTTTATCAAGAAAATTTCGACATACTATAATGACTTTTTTTCACGAAAATTTCGACATACTATACTATGACTTTTTTTTCACGAAAATTTCGACATACTATACTATGACTTTTTTTCACGAAAATTTCGACATACTATACTCTGACTTTTTTTTCACGAAAATTTCGACATACTATACTATGACTTTTTTTCAAGACAATTTCGATATACTATACTATGACTTTTTTTTCACGAGAATTTCGACATACTATACTATGGCTTTTTTTTCACGGAATTTTCGACATACTATACTAAGACTTTTTTTTCACGAAAATTTCGGCATACTATACCAAGACCTTTTTTTCACCAAAATTTCGACATACTATACTAGGACTTTTTTTTTCACGAAAACTAGAAATACTATACTATGACCTATTTTTCACCAAAATTTCGACTTACTATACTATGACCTTTTTTTCACGAAAATTTCAACAAACTATACTATGACTTTTTTTCACCAAAATTTCGACATACTATACTATGACTTTTTCTTGAAAATTGACATACTATACTATGACTTTTTCATGAAAATTGACATACTATACTATGACTTTTTTTCTCCAAAATTTTGACATACTATACTGACTTTTTCATGAAAATTTCGACATACTATACTATGACTTTTTCACGAAAATTTCGACATGCTATACTATGACTTTTTTTCACGAAAATTTCGACAAACTATACTATTACTTTTTTTCACGAAAATTTCGACATACTATACTATGACCTTTTTTTCACGAAAATTTCAACAAACTATACTATGACTTTTTTTCACCAAAATTTCGACATACTATACTATGACTTTTTCATGAAAATTTCGACATACTATACTATGACTTTTTCACGAAAATTTCGACATACTATACTATGACTTTTTTTTCACGAAAATTTCGACATACTATACTATGACTTTTTTTTCACGAAAATTTCGACATACTATACTATGACATTTTTCACGAAAATTTCGACATACTATACTATGACTTTTTCACGAAGATTTCGACATACTATACTATGACTTTTTTTCAGGAAAATTTCGACATAGTATACTATGACTTTTTTTCACGAAGATTTCGACATACTATACTATGACTTTTTTTCAGGAAAATTTCGACATACTATACTATGACTTTTTTTCAGGAAAATTTCGATATACTATACTATGACCTTTTTTTCACGAAAATGTTTAAATACTATACTAGGACTTTTTTTCACGAAAAATTTCGACATACTATACTATGACTTTTTTTTCACGAAAATTTCGACATACTATACTATGACTTTTTTTTCACAAGAATTTCGACAAACTATACTATGACTTTTTTCACGAAAATTTAAAACATACTATACTAAGACTTTTTTTTCACGAAAATTTCGACATACCATACAATGACGTTTTTTTCACCAAAATTTCGACATACTATACTATGACTTTTTTTTCACGAAATTTAGACATACTATACTATGACGTTTTTTTCACCAAAATTTCGACATACTATACTATGACTTTTTTTTCACGAAAATTTCAACAAACTATACTATGACTTTTTTTCACCAAAATTTCGACATACTATACTATGACTTTTTCACCAAAATTTCGACATACTATACTATGACTTTTTTTTCACCAAAATTTCGACATAATATACTATGACTTTTTCACGGAAATTTCGACATACTATACTATGGCTTTTTTTTCACCAAAATTTCGACATACTATAGTATGACTTTTTTTTTCACGAAAACTAGAAATACTATACTATGACCTATTTTTCACCAAAATTTCGACTTACTATACTATGACCTTTTTTTCACGAAAATTTCAACAAACTATACTATGACTTTTTTTCACCAAAATTTCGACATACTATACTATGGCTTTTTCTTGAAAATTGACATACTATACTATGACTTTTTCATGAAAATTGACATACTATACTATGACTTTTTTTCTCCAAAATTTTGACATACTATACTGACTTTTTCATGAAAATTTCGACATACTATACTATGACTTTTTCACGTAAATTTCGACATACTATACTATGACTTTTTTTCACGAAAATTTCGACATACTATACTATTACTTTTTTTCACGAAAATTTCGACATACTATACTATGACTTTTTTTTCACGAAAATTTCAACAAACTATACTATGACTTTTTTTCACGAAAATTTCGACATACTATACTATGACTTTTTCATGAAAATTTCGACATACTATACTATGACTTTTTCACGAAAATTTCGACATACTATACTATGACTTTTTTTTCACGAAAATTTCGACATACTATACTATGACTTTTTTTTCACGAAAATTTCGACATACTATACTATGACATTTTTCACGAAAATTTCGACATACTATACTATGACTTTTTCACGAAGATTTCGACATACTATACTATGACTTTTTTTCAGGAAAATTTCGACATAGTATACTATGACTTTTTTTCACGAAGATTTCGACATACTATACTATGACTTTTTTTCAGGAAAATTTCGACATACTATACTATGACTTTTTTTCAGGAAAATTTCGATATACTATACTATGACCTTTTTTTCACGAAAATGTTTAAATACTATACTACGACGTTTTTTTCACCAAAATTTCGACATACTATACTATGACGTTTTTTTCACAAATTTCGACAGACTATACTATGACGTTTTTTTCACCAGAATTTCGACAAACTATACTATGACTTTTTTCACGAAAATTTAAAACATACTATACTAAGACTTTTTTTTCACGAAAATTTCAACATACTATACCAAGACCTTTTTTTCACCAAAATTTCGACATACTATACTAGGACTTTTTTTTCACGAAAACTAGACATACTATACTATGACCTATTTTTCACCAAAATTTCGACATACTATACTATGACCTTTTTTTCACGAAAATTTCAACAAACTATACTATGACTTTTTTTCACCAAAATTTCGACATACTATACTATGACTTTTTCATGAAAATTTCTACATACTATACTATGACTTTTTCTCCAAAATTGACATACTATACTAAGACTTTTTTTTCACGAAAATTTCGGCATACTATACCAAGACCTTTTTTTCACCAAAATTTCGACATACTATACTAGGACTTTTTTTTTCACGAAAACTAGAAATACTATACTATGACCTATTTTTCACCAAAATTTCGACTTACTATACTATGACCTTTTTTTCACGAAAATTTCAACAAACTATACTATGACTTTTTTTCACCAAAATTTCGACATACTATACTATGGCTTTTTCTTGAAAATTGACATACTATACTATGACTTTTTCATGAAAATTGACATACTATACTATGACTTTTTTTCTCCAAAATTTTGACATACTATACTGACTTTTTCATGAAAATTTCGACATACTATACTATGACTTTTTCACGAAAATTTCGACATACTATACTATGACTTTTTTTCACGAAAATTTCGACAAACTATACTATTACTTTTTTTCACGAAAATTTCGACATACTATACTATGACCTTTTTTTCACGAAAATTTCAACAAACTATACTATGACTTTTTTTCACCAAAATTTCGACATACTATACTATGACTTTTTCATGAAAATTTCGACATACTATACTAAGACTTTTTCACGAAAATTTCGACATACTATACTATGACTTTTTTTTCACGAAAATTTCGACATACTATACTATGACTTTTTTTTCACGAAAATTTCGACATACTATACTATGACATTTTTCACGAAAATTTCGACATACTATAGTATGACTTTTTCACGAAGATTTCGACATACTATACTATGACTTTTTTTCAGGAAAATTTCGACATAGTATACTATGACTTTTTTTCACGAAGATTTCGACATACTATACTATGACTTTTTTTCAGGAAAATTTCGACATACTATACTATGACTTTTTTTCAGGAAAATTTCGATATACTATACTATGACCTTTTTTTCACGAAAATGTTTAAATACTATACTAGGACTTTTTTTCACGAAAAATTTCGACATACTATACTATGACTTTTTTTTCACAAATTTCGACAGACTATACTATGACTTTTTTTTCACCAGAATTTCGACAAACTATACTATGACTTTTTTCACGAAAATTTAAAACATACTATACTAAGACTTTTTTTTCACGAAAATTTCGGCATACTATACCAAGACCTTTTTTTCACCAAAATTTCGACATACTATACTAGGACTTTTTTTTCACGAAAACTAGACATACTATACTATGACCTATTTTTCACCAAAATTTCGACATACTATACTATGACCTTTTTTTCACGAAAATTTCAACAAACTATACTATGACTTTTTTTCACCAAAATTTCGACATACTATACTATGACTTTTTCATGAAAATTTCTACATACTATACTATGACTTTTTCTCCAAAATTGACATACTATACTATGACTTTTTTTCACGAAGATTTCGACATACTATACTATGACTTTTTTTTCACGGAATTTTCGACATACTATACTATGACTTTTTTTCAAGAAAATTTCGACAAACTATACTATGACTATTTTCACGAAAATTTAAAACATACTATACTAAGACTTTTTTTTCACGAAAATTTCGGCATACTATACCAAGACCTTTTTTTCACCAAAAAATTTCGACATACTATACTATGACCTTTTTTTCACGAAAATTTCAACAAACTACACTGACTTTTTTTCACCAAAATTTCGACATACTATACTATGACTTTTTTTCACCAAAATTTCGACATACTATACTATGACTTTTTTTCTCCAAAATTTTGACATACTATACTATGACTTTTTCATGAAAATTTCGACATACTATACTATGACATTTTTCACGAAAAGTTGGACATACTATACTATGACTTTTTTTTCACGAAAATTTGGACATACTATACTATGACTTTTTTTCACGAAAATTTCGACATACTATACTATGACTTTTTTTCACGAAAATTTCAATATACTATACTATGACTCTTTTTCACGAAAATTTCGACATACTATACTGACTTTTTTCACGAAATTTTCGAGATACTATAATATGACTTTTTCACGAAAATTTCGACATACTGTACTATGATTTTTTCATGAATATTTTGACATACTATACTATGACTTTTTTTTCACGAAATTTTCGACATACTATACTATGACTTTTTCACGAAAATTTCGACATACTATATTATTACTTTTTTATCAAGAAAATTTCGAAATACTATACTGTGATTTTTTTTCACGAAAAATTTCGACAGACTATACTATGACTTTTTTTTCAGGAGAATTTCAATATACTATACTATGACTCTTTTTCACGAAAATTTCGACATACTATACTGACTTTTTTCACGAAATTTTCGAGATACTATAATATGACTGTTTCACGAAAATTTCGACATACTGTACTATGATTTTTTCATGAATATTTCGACATACTATACTATGACTTTTTTTCAGGAAAATTTCGATATACTATACTATGGCTTTTTTTTCACGGAATTTTCGACATACTATACTAAGACTTTTTTTTCACGAAAATTTCGGCATACTATACCAAGACCTTTTTTTCACCAAAATTTCGACATACTATACTATGACTTTTTTTCACGAAGATTTCGACATACTATACCATGACTTTTTTTCAGGAAAATTTCGACATACTATACTATGACTTTTTTTCAGGAAAATTTCGATATACTATACTATGACCTTTTTTTCACGAAAATGTTTAAATACTATACTAGGACTTTTTTTCACGAAAAATTTCGACATACTATACTATGACTTTTTTTCAAAAAAATTTCGACAGACTATACTATGACTTTTTTTTCACGAGAATTTCGACATACTATACTATGGCTTTTTTTTCACGGAATTTTCGACATACTATACTGACTTTTTCATGAAAATTTCGACATACTATACTATGACTTTTTTTCAGGAAAATTTCGACATACTATACTATGACTTTTTTTCACGAAGATTTCGACATACTATACTATGACTTTTTTTTCACAAAAATTTCGACAGACTATACTATGACTTTTTTTCAGGAAAATTTCGATATACTATACTATGGCTTTTTTTTCACGGAATTTTCAACATACTATACTAAGACTTTTTTTTCACGAAAATTTCGGCATACTATACCAAGACCTTTTTTTCACCAAAATTTCGACATACTATACTATGACTTTTTTTCACGAAGATTTCGACATACTATACTATGACTTTTTTTCAGGAAAATTTCGACATACTATACTATGACTTTTTTTCAGGAAAATTTCGATATACTATACTATGACCTTTTTTTCACGAAAATGTTTAAATACTATACTAGGACTTTTTTTCACGAAAAATTTCGACATACTATACTATGACTTTTTTCACAAAAATTTCGACAGACTATACTATGACTTTTTTTTCACGAGAATTTCGACATACTATACTATGGCTTTTTTTTCACGGAGTTTTCGACATACTATACTAAGACTTTTTTCACGAAAATTTCGGCATACTATACCAAGACCTATTTTTCACCAAAATTTCGACATACTATACTATGACCTTTTTTTCACGAAAATTTCAACAAACTATACTATGACGTTTTTTCAACAAAATTTCGACATACTATACTATGACTTTTTCATGAAAATTGACATACTATACTATGACTTTTTTTCTCCAAAATTTTGACATTATATACTGACTTTTTCATGAAAATTTCGACATACTATACTATGACTTTTTTTCACGAAAATTTCGACATACTATACTATGACTTTTTTTCACGAAAATTTCGACAAACTACTATTACTTTTTTTCACGAAAATTTCGACATACTATACTATGACCTTTTTTTCACGAAAATTTCAACAAACTATACTATGACTTTTTTTCACCAAAATTTCAACATACTATACTATGACTTTTTTTTCACAAAAATTTCGACAGACTATACTATGACTTTTTTTTCACGAGAATTTCGACATACTATACTATGGCTTTTTTTTCACGGAATTTTCGACATACTATACTAAGACTTTTTTTTCACGAAAATTTCGGCATACTATACCAAGACCTTTTTTTCACCAAAATTTCGACATACTATACTAGGACTTTTTTTTTCACGAAAACTAGAAATACTATACTATGACCTATTTTTCACCAAAATTTCGACATACTATACTATGACCTTTTTTTCACGAAAATTTCAACAAACTATACTATGACTTTTTTTCACCAAAATTTCAACATACTATACTATGACTTTTTCTTGAAAATTGACATACTATACTATGACTTTTTCATGAAAATTGACATACTATACTATGACTTTTTTTCTCCAAAATTTTGACATACTATACTGACTTTTTCATGAAAATTTCGACATACTATACTATGACTTTTTCATGAAAATTTCGACATACTATACTATGACTTTTTTTCTCCAAAATTTTGACATACTATACTATGACTTTTTAATGAAAATTTCGACATACTATACTATGACTTTTTTTCACGAAATTTTCGACAAACTATAGTATGACTTTTTCACGAAAATCTCGACATACTGTACTATGACTTTTTCATGAATATTTCGACATACTATACTATGACTTTTTTTCAGGAAAATTTCGACATACTATACTAGGATTTTTTTTTCACGAAAACTCGACATACTATACTATGACCTTTTTTTCACGAAAATTTCGACATATTATACTATGACTTTTTTTCACGAAAATTTCGACATACTATACTATTACTTTTTTTTCACGAAAATTTCGACATACTATATTATTACTTTTTTATCAAGAAAATTTCGACATACTATAATGACTTTTTTTCACGAAAATTTCGACATACTATACTATGACTTTTTTTTCACGAAAATTTCGACATACTATACTATGACTTTTTTTCACGAAAATTTCGACATACTATACTCTGACTTTTTTTTCACGAAAATTTCGACATACTATACTATGACTTTTTTTCAAGACAATTTCGATATACTATACTATGACTTTTTTTTCACGAGACTTTCGACATACTATACTATGGCTTTTTTTTCACGGAATTTTCGACATACTATACTAAGACTTTTTTTTCACGAAAATTTCGGCATACTATACCAAGACCTTTTTTTCACCAAAATTTCGACATACTATACTAGGACTTTTTTTTTCACGAAAACTAGAAATACTATACTATGACCTATTTTTCACGAAAATTTCGACATACAATACTATGACCTTTTTTTCACGAAAATTTCAACAAACTATACTATGACTTTTTTTCACCAAAATTTCGACATACTATACTATGACTTTTTCATGAAAATTTCGACATACTATACTATGACTTTTTCACGAAAATTTCGACATACTATACTATGACTTTTTTTTCACGAAAATTTCGACATACTATACTATGACTTTTTTTTCACGAAAATTTCGACATACTATACTATGACATTTTTCACGAAAATTTCGACATACTATACTATGACTTTTTCACGAAGATTTCGACATACTATACTATGACTTTTTTTCAGGAAAATTTCGACATTGTATACTATGACTTTTTTTCACGAAGATTTCGACATACTATACTATGACTTTTTTTCAGGAAAATTTCGACATACTATACTATGACTTTTTTTCAGGAAAATTTCGATATACTATACTATGACCTTTTTTTCACGAAAATGTTTAAATACTATACTAGGACTTTTTTTCACGAAAAATTTCGACATACTATACTATGACTTTTTTTTCACAAATTTCGACAGACTATACTATGACTTTTTTTTCACCAGAATTTCGACAAACTATACTATGACTTTTTTCACGAAAATTTAAAACATACTATACTAAGACTTTTTTTTCACGAAAATTTCGGCATACTATACCAAGACCTTTTTTTCACCAAAATTTCGACATACTATACTAGGACTTTTTTTTCACGAAAACTAGACATACTATACTATGACCTATTTTTCATCAAAATTTCGACATACTATACTATGACCTTTTTTTCACGAAAATTTCAACAAACTATACTATGACTTTTTTTCACCAAAATTTCGACATACTATACTATGACTTTTTCATGAAAATTTCTACATACTATACTATGACTTTTTCTCCAAAATTGACATACTATACTATGACTTTTTTTCACGAAAATTTCGACATACTATACTATGACTTTTTTTCACGAAAATTTCGACACACTATACTATGACTTTTTTTTCACGAAAATTTCGACATACTATGACTTTTTTTCACGAAAATTTCGACATACTATACTATGACTTTTTCATGAAAATTTCTACATACTATACTATGACTTTTTCTCCAAAATTGACATACTATACTATGACTTTTTTTCACGAAAATTTCGACATACTATACTATGACTTTTTTTCACGAAAATTTCGACACACTATACTATGACTTTTTTTTCACGAAAATTTCGACATACTATATTATGACTTTTTTTCACGAAAATTTCGACATACTATACTGTGACTTTTTCACGAACATTTCGACATACTATACTATGACTTTTTTTCACAAAGATTTCGACATACTATACTATGACTTTTTTTCAGGAAAATTTCGACATACTACACTATGACCTTTTTTTCACGAAAATTTCAACATACTATACTATGACCTTTTTTTCACGAAAATTTTGAAATACTATACTAGGACTTTTTTTCACGAAAAATTTCGACATACTATAATATGACTTTTTTTTCACAAAAATTTCGACAGACTATACTATGACTTTTTTTTCACGAGAATTTCGACATACTATACTATGATTTTTTTTTCACGGAATTTTCGACATACTATACTATGACTTTTTTTCAGGAAAATTTCGACATACTATACTATGACTTTTTTTCACTAAGATTTCGACATACTATACTATGACTTTTTTTTCACGGAATTTTCGACATACTATACTATGACTTTTTTTCAAGAAAATTTCGACAAACTATACTATGACTATTTTCACGAAAATTTAAAACATACTATACTAAGACTTTTTTTTCACGAAAATTTCGGCATACTATACCAAGACCTTTTTTTCACCAAAAAATTTCGACATACTATACTATGACCTTTTTTTCACGAAAATTTCAACAAACTACACTGACTTTTTTTCACCAAAATTTCGACATACTATACTATGACTTTTTTTCACCAAAATTTCGACATACTATACTATGACTTTTTTTCTCCAAAATTTTGACATACTATACTATGACTTTTTCATGAAAATTTCGACATACTATACTATGACATTTTTCACGAAAAGTTGGACATACTATACTATGACTTTTTTTTCACGAAAATTTGGACATACTATACTATGACTTTTTTTCACGAAAATTTCGACATACTATACTATGACTTTTTTTCACGAAAATTTCAATATACTATACTATGACTCTTTTTCACGAAAATTTCGACATACTATACTGACTTTTTTCACGAAATTTTCGAGATACTATAATATGACTTTTTCACGAAAATTTCGACATACTGTACTATGATTTTTTCATGAATATTTTGACATACTATACTATGACTTTTTTTTCACGAAATTTTCGACATACTATACTATGACTTTTTCACGAAAATTTCGACATACTATATTATTACTTTTTTATCAAGAAAATTTCGAAATACTATACTGTGATTTTTTTTCACGAAAAATTTCGACAGACTATACTATGACTTTTTTTTCAGGAGAATTTCAATATACTATACTATGACTCTTTTTCACGAAAATTTCGACATACTATACTGACTTTTTCACGAAATTTTCGAGATACTATAATATGACCCTTTCACGAAAATTTCGACATACTGTACTATGATTTTTTCATGAATATTTCGACATACTATACTATGACTTTTTTTTCACGAAATTTTCGACATACTATACTATGACTTTTTCACGAAAATTTCGACATACTATATTATTACTTTTTTATCAAGAAAATTTCGAAATACTATACTGACTTTATTTTCACGAAGATTTGGTCATACTATACTATGACTTTTTTTCAGGAAAATTTCGAAATACTATACTATGATTTTTTTTCACGAAAAATTTCGAGACTATACTATGACTTTTTTTTCAGGAGAATTTCGAGATACTATACTATGACTTTTTTTTCACGGAATTTTCGACATACTATATTATTACTTTTTTATCAAGAAAATTTCGACATACTATACTGACTTTTTTTCACGAAATTTTCGACATACTGTTCTATGACTTTTTCATGAAAATTTCGACATACTATACTATGACTTTTTTTTCACGAACACTTCGACATACTATAATAGGACTTTTTTTTCACGAAAATTTCGACATACTATAATAGGACTTTTTTTTCACGAAAATTTCGACATACTTTACTATGACTTTTTTTATAGGACATACTATTCTGTGAATTTTTAATGTCTTTTTTTGATCTACAATACTATGACTTTTTTTTATTTTTCGAGACATGCAATACCTGGTGGTTTTTTTTTTTTTTTTTCTTCGAAATGCTATACTGTCAATGTTTTTTATTTTTTTGACATACTATACTATCACTTTTTTTCAGGACCTTACCTGGAATCACCACACAGACACCATCACCAAGACAGTGAGACAACGGCTCTTCTTCACAGGCTGAGAAGGTTTAACGTGGACTCCAGGACACTTCTACAGGTGCACCAACAAGAGTATCCTGACCGGCTGCATCACCCGGACGGAGCTGCCATCCATGGAGGACCTCTACAGCCAACGGTGTAGGAAGAAGGTCAACAGGATTATCAGGGACCCCAATCACCCCAGCCTACGAAAAAAAAAATGAATAAATATAATTCTATCCAAGTTATATTTTATCCCTATATTTTAAATGTGCACTATTTTAGTACTTAGATTCCCATGTTTTTACTTGCGTGATTTACTTTCTATACATAATTAATAAGCTTTGTTTCAAGGAGCCTGGGATCAAAATTTTCATTCCCTATGACTGCTTTTCTGTATTTGTTGTGCATATGATAATAAAGAACTAGAAACTATGACCTTGTACTATTCTATACTACAAACTATTACTATTTTTTCGATATACTAAACTGTGTCTTTTTTTTCTACAGACTATACTATGACATATATTATTTCGACATACTATACCAGGACATTTTTTCAACACATTATACTATGACATTTTTTTGACATACCATGACTTTTTTTATTTAGTCCACATACAAAATTATGACTTTTTTAAAAATTTTTAGACTTACTAGACTATGACTTTTTTTCGCTAAATTTTTCAACATACCATACTATGACTTTTTCATGAAAATTTCGACATACTATACCATTACTTTTTTCACGAAAATTCCGACATACTATACTATGTCTTTTTTTCACGAAAATTTCGACATACTATACTATGACTTTTTTTTCACGAAAATTTCGACATACTATACTATGACTTTTCATGAAAATTTCGACATACTATACTATGACCTTTTTTTTCACGAAAATTTCGACATGTTATACTATGACCTTTTTTTTCACGAAAATTTCGACATTCTATACTATGACTTTTTTTTTTTTAACGAAAATTTCAACATACTATACCGTCACTTTTTTTAAGGAAAATTTCGACATACTATACCATGATTTTTTTTCACGAAAATGTCGACATACTTTACTGTCTTTTTTTTCACGAAAATTGACTTACTATACTATGACTTTTTTTTCACGCAAATTTCGACATACTAAACTATGACTTTTTTTTCACGAAAATTTCGACATACCAAACTATGACTTTTTTTTCACGAAAATTTCGACATATTAAACAATGACTTTTTTTTCACAAAGAGTTCGACTTACTATGTTACTTTTTTTTTTTTTTTCTCGACAGAGTATACTATGACTTTTTAATTTTTTTTACATACTATTTTTTTCGACATACTATACCATGACTTTATTAATTTTTTTGACATACTATACTATGACTTTTTTCATTTTTTTCGACATACTATACTATGACTTTTTTATTTTTTTGACAAACTTTACTATGACTTTTTAAAAAAAAAAAAAATCGACATACTATACTATGTCTTTTTCCGAAAGACTATACTATGACTTTATTTCCACATACTATTCTATGACTTTTGACATACTATACTAGGTGTTTTTTTATTTTATTTTTTTCGACAAAGTACACTATGACTTTTTTATTTTTTCGACATACTATACTATGACTTTTTTTATTTTTTTCAACATAGTATATGACTTTTTAACTTTTTGACATGCTATAATATGAGTTTTTTTCAACATACTATACAATGACTTTTTTAATTTTTTTATCACATACTATACAATGCCATTTTTTCAACATACTATATGACTATTTTATTTTTTTCCGACATACTATACCAGGGGTCTCCAACATTTTTTCCTCTGAGAGCTACTTGACAAACTATACTATACCATGACTTTTCAATTTTTTTGACATATTATAATATGACATTTTTTCCACATACTATACTATGAATTTTTTAATTTTTTCGACATACTATACTATGAATTTTTCAATTTTTTCGACATATTATACTAAGACTTTTTTTATTTTTGGATATACTGTACTATGGCTTTTTTTAAGACTTTTTTCTACATACTATACTATGACTATTTTCAACATATAATGACTTTTCTTATTTTTTCAACAAACTATACTATGACTTTATTATGACTTTTTTGGATATAATATACTATGACTTTTTTTCCACATGCTATGATTTTTTTTTTTTTTTACATACTTTACTATGACTTTTTTATGACTTTTTCGAGATACTATACTATGACCTTTTTTATTTTTTCGACATACTACACTGATTTTTTTCCATAACATTTTCGACACACTATACTATGACTTTTTAAGGACTTTTTTCGACATACTATACTTTGACTTTTTTTTATTTTTTCTACATTATACTATGACTTTTTTCATGACATTTTTTTACATACTATACAATTATTTTTTATAGCATACTATAATAAAACATTTGTATTGCACATTTTTATGGCATACTATACTATGACATATTTTGGACACTTTTTATGGCATGATGCCAAGGCTTTTATAAAAAAGTTATGGTATCATATGACACCTTTTATGACATTTTTATGGCGTACTATGTTATGAATTTTTTTAATGACATTTACAACATACTATACCATGACTTTTTTCATGACATTTTTTGACACACTACACTATGACTTTTTATAGGATACTATAATTTAACATATTTATGGCACTTTTTATAGCATACAATACTATGACATATTTTTGACACTTTTTATGGCATACAATACCATGGCTTTTATACAAAAGTTATGGTATCGTTTGACACCTTTTATGACATTTTTATTTCATACTATATTATGAATTTTTTCATGACATTTTCATGGAATGCTATATTATGAATTCATGACATATTATACTGTGACTTTTTTAATGACATTTTCCAACATACTGTACTGTGATTTTTTATGACAAACTAAAAATGTTTTGGTGTTTCCTTACTCAGTGTGTTCGTCCAGCATGGTTCTCGTCTCGGAGGCAGCTGAGCTGCTTCTGATGAGCCTCCCTGTGGTTCTCTAGCTGCTCATCCAGCAGTTCTGGAGAAAAAAAAACACATTACAGACTCACAATAATTAAAATCAGGGCTCAAGAGTGCGACCATTTTGGTAGCATATGCAACTAAAAAACTGTTAAGTGCAACTCAACATTTTATTTTTGTTGCACTGGTGCTCCTGAAATGTAGTAGTTCTGTCTCTGTGTGTGTTTGTGTGAAACCGTGCCCCGAGTCCCAGCACAGACCGAACATCATCGGCTGAGCACCGCTCCACCACCGGTCTCCTCGGCCCCCGGTAAAATGCCTAATCCTGGCCAGAGGTGCCGGATTCATTTCACAAGTGGGGAGGACAAAAAGTGTGTGTGTGTGTGTTTGAGAGACACTGTACATTTAATAACACAAGACAACTTATTCTAATAACTTCTTCTCTACCTGCAACGATGGCCAAACATCTGATCTGCTCTGAGCGCATCTCTCTCTGTCACTCAACTACACTCTCACCACAAACATGACATTACGCTACTCTTATCTCAACGTAATATGTAAACTTGTGGATACCTGATGGTACCGTAGGTAGAATTTTTGGGACGCAGTAAACTCACTATCGACGCGTTGAGGGGACGCACCCTATTTTTTCCCTGATAATACCACATTGAGAACAACAAATCTGTGTTGAAATCGGCAGGAGGAGAGCTAGTTAAAGCAGCAGTGCTTTAACTAGCAAATATGGAGCAAATATGATTTAAATATGATTTTAAAAAAAATCATGTTTCTGTGTCCTCAGGTGCTCCTAATGGCATCTGCAAGATTTCACAGACCGGAGGAAAACAACCAATCAGAGCCGATCTGGAGCCTGCCGTATCTGAGCAGCTGTCAATCACTCGTGAACTCTGATCAAACGGTCAAACTAGGTCGCGCTGATCAAATATGAATCAATATTCTGTTACTGTAATGCCTATTTCTCTCCTCAAATGTTTTCAGAAACATCTTGTAGTGTACTGTTTAGCTGTAAAATGAGAAAGTTTGTGACCTGGCAGCCATGTTGAGATCAATTAAGGAAATACCAAGCACCGCCCACCAGCTTGAGCAAAATTTCTCATTTTACAGCTAAACAGTACACTACAAGACGTTTCTGAAAACATTTGAGGAGAGAAATAGTTCAGGTGATGAACCTTATTTGAAGTCTTACTTTGATGCAAAGATTTGTACATTATGTAGCACAAAATGGAAGTGAAAGCAGTCTGTTTCGTGCAATAAAAAGATTTTGTCCCTAATATCTATGAATAATCATGATAAATAATCGTGATCTCAATATTGATCGAAATAATCGTAATTTTCATTTTGGCCGGAATTGTGCAGCCATAATAAGCAGTTCATCCCCCTCACTTCTTTTTCTAACATATCTTGTGTTCACAACAGAATCTAAGGGTGGATTTGGCCTGAAGTAAAGAGTCGGGTAAACTTACCAGAGCTGAGCTCAGAGGACGTGCACAATGGAATAACATGACATCCACCCCATCCTAGTGGCGAAGACGCTCCCCTTCCGGTGGACCACTATGGGATCTTATTTCGGATTTTCAATTTAGAACTTAATTTTGCAAGTCAAGAAAGTTACAGGGATGTACTGGGATGAACTCACACCAGCAACAGGTCTGGCTCCTTCTTTCTCTTCATGGCTGCTAAAAAGACCAGGAGTCGCTGCATAAAACACATCAGGTAAGATAACCTTTCATCTGTACGTGGAACATAGCTTAGTTAGCTAGTGTTGGTGACGTATATTGTGCGAGATGAGGGATGTAGTTCACTGAGCGGTTTCACACAAAACTAAATGATACTACGACAAACGGTGACTTCCTTGACAATTGACAAACATCATATGTGATTTATGCCACAATTCAACCGGGTTCAAAAAATTATTTGTCTCTTGCCATTGACTACCGTTCATATTTTTTCTGAAATAAGGTCCCATGGGGTCCACCTGAAGGGGAGGGACTTCGCCTCTCTATTAAATAATGTGTAGATTATCATTTGCACACTTGGATGGTTTAGTAAGTCCTATTGAGCAATCCATGGATGTATATATATATATATATGTATATAAACAGTATATATATATATATATATATATATATATATATATATATATATATATATATATATATATATATATATATATATACATATATATATAAATATATACTTATATATATATATATATATATATATATATAAGTATCTATATATATCGAGATGTGTGTGTGTGTGTATATATATATATATATATATATACACACACACACACACACCTCGATAGATCCATAGATCCATAGATCGATAGATAGATAGATAGGTAGATAGATGGCTGCAATGTTTATTTTCCCCCCATGATCACCAAGTCCTAGAAGAACAAATTTCAAAAGCCAAAAGGTTTTTTCACTTTTGTATTTTGTGTCATTTGAATTAATATCGGAGATTCAATTCCCATTTTTGTTTTTATGGTGACATAACTATTTATACATTAATGTGACATCGCATACAGATTCTGATAATAGCCCAGTTTGTACTAACAAAAATATGTAAATAACATGATTGTGCGTTAGCCATTAGTCATTGTTGAGTTTATATTACGAAAGGAGACCAGGTGGACAAAAAAATAGGAAAAACTGCTTAGACCTCAGAGGGTTTTAAAACCAACATGAAGTGTCTTAGTAGGCTATGGAGTCCGTCTTGCCTGGGGGTCAGTGGATCTTTTGGTCATTTGATTTTCCTTTTACAAGCGGATATTAAAAAACAAAAAATGAGTGGTTATTTGATTTTCGTTTTAAAATACAAAAATCTAAAATTGAAATACAAGGCATTTTTCTTCATCAGGGTCAAAGAGAGATCTATTAAACTTAAAACGGCTTGATTTTAATTTTCTATTTCTAAAAACAAAAAATAAAATCACTAGAAGAGAGAAACGAAAAAACGCCTGTTTTTTCATATTCTGCGACCGGAAGTTGCCATTTACAAAGTAAGAGCTGAAGGTGATGGAAATGGATCAGTACGTAGTTTTTGAAAAAATAAAAGAGTGTTTTTCTCAGGGGAAAAGACATGACTGCAGAAAAACTAATTTCGGTAAAGTTGGAAAGCTATTGACAGATTTGATTTGACAAAGCACCGTCCTCATACGCGCTCTTACTTTGTAAATGGCAACTTCCGGTCGCAGAATATGAAAAAAAGCCAGGCGTTTTTTCGTTTCTGTCTAATAAGTGATTTTATTTTTTGTTTTAAGAAATAGAAAATGAAAATCAACCCGTTTTTTTAAGTTTAGGTCATCCCTTTTTGACCCTGATAAAGAAAATTGTATTTCAATTTTTTTATTTTAAAACGAAAATCAAATAACCATTAATTTTTAGTTTTTTAATATCCGTTTGTGAAAAGATAATCTATTGACCAAAAGATACACTGACCCATACAGGAACACTAACACGGAACATACTAATGTCCTGAACATATTAAGCAGTAAATAGAGCTGGGTTAACACACACATGTGGTTTCAAAGTATCTCACCATCATGAAGTCGACATATCCATCTACTTCTTCCCGAAGTCCACAACTCCAACCAGGTAAACAGCATTTTATGTTTTACTCACCTTCCTCTACAAGCTGTCTGGCTTTAAACCAAGAAACAGCGCTTCGAACCGCGTTTCTTTATTTTACAATTATGAAATTTATCACATAGTTAGCTACAATGCTATCATCAGAACAGACGTTGTTTTCAACGTGTCTACATGTGGTTTTCAAGGCTGCACCTTGTGTTACACCCTCAACAGTCCGTGTAACACCGACAATTCAGTGCGTAGGTTCTACAGGAACAATGTAATGTTACATTCATTTAAAACCCATACTATATTCATTCATGGAGCTCTCCAAGTCACTGCATGTTCCACATGCTCTGTCTGCATATATTTCAGAATAAAAACCTCGTGTTAACAAATGAAGGAATTCTGTCCACAGAAAAAACACTTGAGGGCTTTTATTTTGAAATGAAAGCAGGATGTGTTGATTTAACAACAAGTCTTTACTTTTTTTCATCTCCGTAACATTTTCTACAGATAGAGACATGTAAACTGTAGTAATCTTGCTGGTATGATGTCAATATACAGTCAATAGATCACTTCCACTGTCTGTTGTTGCTGTGAAACGCTTAACCTGTTGTTTTTTTATTTCGGCGTCCGTGTTAACAGGTTACAGCAGCCAAACTGCCGACGTGAGATGCAGGTCTCCAGCAAAAGCTTTGCATTTTATCAGCTTATTATTTTTATGTAAAATATCAATCTAAAAAGTAACCAATAACTGTAGCTGTCAGATAAATATTGTGAAGTAAAAAGTACCAACATTTCCCTCTGAAATGTTGTGAAGTAGAAGAATAAATGTATGGAATGTCATTTAAGCCCATATTAAATGAATACATAAATGACTGAATAGATAGATAGATAGACAGACAGACAGACAGACAGACAGATAGACAGATAGATAGATAGATAGATAGATAGATAGATAGATAGATAGATAGATAGATATGCCTATGAAAAAATGAATATGGCTATGAACTAAAAGTCCCCAGAAATAAATAAATCTGTATTTATATTTAAAGTTATTTATATATTTATTGCTTCATTTACTTATTTCAGGATTTATTTCATAGCCATATTTATGTATTTCATAGCCATATTTATTTATTTATTTATTTATTTATTCATTTATTTATTCATTTATTTATTTAATATTGGCTTGAATGGCATTCCATATAAAAGTAGCATAACATGGAAATACTCAAGTAAAGTACAAGTACCTCAAAGTTGTACATGTACGTAGTTACTTTCAGCCACTGTCTGAAACCATCTATTAGCTCTATTTATGAATTCCCTTTGGTGCTTGAATTAACCATTTTAAGTTTCCTCTGTTATTATGACCTGCTTGTTATCTCCATACAGTAAATGGGGGCTTGAGGTGAGGCAGTCAGTAACAATCCATCTCTCCCTGACAGTTTCTCAAGATCCCCTGTCCGTCTCTCTAATGAGAGTCAACTCATCTGCTGAGATCACATGCTCCACGTCGCTGTCTGACCCCATGAGCTTCTACCTGCACAGGCGTTTTCACGGCAAAAGGGACATTGTGTACCTGGCCTTGGACAAAGGACTAGTGACCAAGAATACTCCAGCTCCAGAATTCGAAGGCCGAATTCACGTAGCTCCGGAACAGCAGATCGGGGAGGGCTATGGGTTCACCTTGCAGCTCTCTCTGCTGGGGCTGGAGGACAGAGATGTGTATTACTGCAGCTGGAAATACTTCAAATCAGAGACGTTGTCAATTGAAACTCTGCCCAGAATGGGCACCATTATTATTGTCAGCGGTGAAAAGAACATTTGAGTTCAAACATGCAAACACTGTACATTAATAGAAAAAAAAAAGCTTTAAAGCCGCAGTTGGTAATTTTGAGCAAATCTGATAAAACGTTATTTTTATAAAACTGTCACTATATCCTCACAGTAGTGCATGAGACAGGTAATCTGTGAAAAAAATCATGTTCCTCTGCCTCCTCCTAGTGCTCCTAATGGCATTTTAATGGCTGGTTTGATTAAACCAGTGGCTCCCAACATTTTTGGCTTGTGATTTCTTACAAAACATAGTGTTTACTCCCTTGTCACATGTCAAATGGATATGAAATACCTCTTATTTGGTTTCATTTCAATAATTGTTCAAAGCCCAAAGAGACTTAATTATCCAATATTTCACAAAAAGCTGCAAACAAACAGGAAAAGATGACTCAGACTCAACTTTCAAAACATCTTCATTGTTTTGGATCTTAAACCAAAAATGTATCCATCATTTCTCTCATTTCACACACACTCACCTGTCCAGGTGCTGAGCATTACCTCAGCAGGCATGCAGAGTAATCCCAACACACAGTTCCACCAGTGGGTCTTCATCCCCTGCAAGCTGGGCTGCAGCCAAGTGGGCAACCAAAGAACCGAGACGCAGCAGCCTGACTGGCTGTCACATGAAATGTGGTGTACAAAGGAAATGTGACACTGACTCTTGTTGTTTATCAGCTGTGTGTGGGTGTGGGTGTGTGTGTGTGCTGTGCTGCATAACAAGACGCGGAAGCACTTGTTACTGACAAAACTTTATTTGAAGAGATGTTCAACCACCTATAAATGTTACATGTACACAGGCTGAGTTAACTTACACCCTAATCTACACACACAGTATATCCGGTAAACACTCCTTTCACAGGACACAATAACACATTTACTTTGATTCCCACTGTTGTTTTTATAATCTCTGCCAGGCGTAAGCCTGCGGGGAGATCATGCGTTCGGTCATGTGTGCGTGTATCTGTCTGTCTGTCCACGGCTAATTTAGCATACTACTGGACCCATCAGCCTGATATTTTCTGTGCTCATTTCTTACTGTATGATCATGGGCCCTTGTGGTTTGCGGTGATTCACAACTTTTGAAAAACCTATTTTATTGACTGTTTTATACCGTCACTGTGTGCTGACTCCTCACTCCTCTTAACAGATTAATTCTATACCCGATATGTTATGATCCACTAAAGTTAGTCAGAATACGAGATGAATAAACATTCTCACTCCAAACTCGTCAAATACTGCCGCTTGGTCAGTGCCCCATGGCATCAGAGACCGATGCACGGGGTTCCCCTCTTGCGTTACTTTTGGATGGACCAGGGACGGCGTGTCAATATACGCTTGTTACAAGTGTCCCTACTAACGACTCACGTGACTAGCGACTCATGGGACTCATGGGACTGACGATACTAACGACTCACATGACTAGCAGGTCATGTGACTCACTGGGCTTACGATACAAACGACTCACATGACTAGCAACTCACATGTCTCACGGGGCTGACGATACTAACAACTCACATGACTAACGACTCACGTGACTCACAGGGATGACGATACTAACGACTCACGTCACCAATGACTCACGTAACTAGTGACTAATGTGACTCACAGGACTGACAATACTAACGACTCACGTGACTAGCAACTCTTGTGATTGATAATACTAACGACTCACGTGACTAGCGACTAATGGGACTCACAGGTCTAACGATACTAACGATTCACGTGACTAAAAACACTCACGTGAATCACGGGAGTTACGATACCTACAATACCTACGAGTCACGTGACTATCGACTGACGTGACAAAATAAGTCAACGTTACTTTTAGTTTCACCCGGGACACGAACACCAAAGTCTTGTGTTTGTTTGACCCATCCACCACCAACCACCAATGGGTTGATTTACAGGTCTTAGGAAGTACAACTACAGACAGTGTGTGTCCCTTTAATCCCCCCCCCACACACACACACACACACACGCTGAAACACAAATTTCAGAATTTGTCAGACAGTCAGCGGGTCTTCAGTGTCCTGTGCAGTGTCCATGTAACTGTGGCCTCTTGTGTTTCCTCCTTCCTGATTTGCATTGATTCTGCATCTCTCAGTTCCAAGGAAATACAAAATAGTCAAAACAATGAGGGTGACGAAAATACCGCATAAGACGACTGTCACGACAGCTGTCACATGGATGGTCGGCTCAGAGGGTTCACCTGGCAAGATAAATATACTTATCTTAACATGTGGATTAAATCCATCTTGTTCTGTATGTCCGAACAAGACTTTCAATTTATAGAAATTGATAATAATAATGCACACAAACATTAATTCACATCTATTTGCTGAAAGACTTTAAGACAACGGAAGCTACTCACCAGGGATAACTTTTACTCTGATAGCAGATGATTTAGCTATACCACAGTCTGTCCATATTTGAACGGTGTAATTGTCCTCTTTCACGACATTTGAGATGGTCAACGACACATAAGTCACACTATCCCATTCGCAGTTGTATTTCTTCAGGCCAGTGTTACAAGGTATGCCGTCACCTGTGTTATTTTTCCAGCTATAGCTTATAACTTTACAGTGCTGTGTTAAGGAACTTATACTGCAGTTTAGTGTCACCGTATTTCCAGCTGCGACGTCCACTGTTTCGTTGCACTTCAGGGACAATCCTGGATGAGAAAAAAGGGCAATAATTGATATGATTTTTTCTTTTACTTCATAATGTATTTACAATATACGGTATATTTATTTCTGGTATAAGCAATATAAAATACCTGCACCTGATGTGGCTCTACTTTGTAGAAAAGTAGCAGTGTAAAGCAGACTTAAACACAACCACAGGCAGGACATCCTGGAAGTTTCACTGCCTTCAGAAACTGGAAGAAAGAAATAAAGGATATTAAGAACGGAGGGTCCCTGTACTGTTCTGCTTCAGCGTGGTAGATCAGAACAAGGCTCACCTAATGTCACACTGTGTTAAAGATTGGGGAAACTGTCAGGTAGGTACATTTTAATCAGATAGCTAAAAGTGGTGTGTAAGGAAAAACTAGCGTGGTGAATTTTAAGCATTCAGGGGATGGTTTTCCTAGGTAGATTGACAATAAGGGGGTTTCTGAGCAGTTTACAGAACAGAAGTGCTTGACATCCAATCGCCGAAAAAATGCAATTCTTGCAGAAATCTCCAAAATGTGAAAAGTTTTTGACACCAAATCACAGCATCGCGTTTTCTATGGTGTTCCTCGAGGTCTTGGTGTCTTAATGTGGTATTTTGGAGGGATTATTGATCACTTTTATCAATTCTCGAATGGTAAAAAATGGTTATATTTAGCACCAAATCTTTGTAACAAATGGTGTCAACCCCAAAATTGCTACAACAATTTATGAGGCATAAGTGAGCATGGGAACGACCATCACAAACTCATGTCATCATGTTCTAAGCCCTTATACACTTTCACAATTTATTTTAATTAATTTATTAATATTTTTTCATTTCTTATTCATGACTGGAACAACTTGACACACAGTGCTGAGCTGCATCTCAAATTCATCTTCAGGTTCCCAGCTTTCAGATGATGTACACCACTTCTATGTGACACATACTGTTGAATTTGTATCTACCCCTAAACATCCCCCGTCCCCCACCCCTACCCCTCTAAAAAAAAAAAGAGGTCGGAATGGGAAGGGGTTAAAGAAGATTTTGATTGGAGGACTTTTATTTTGACTTTTACAACACATTGCTGTATTGCCAGTTTTACTTGTGTAAAACATGTAAATACGTGTTACACCACTAGACTAATTGCAGCTCCTCAGCAACACTCTGCATATTAACCTATTTGGATCAATTACTCTTATATAAAACCACGAATGAGCTTCTGAGCTTCTGACTCATTAACTGCTTCAAGTGCAGAAAAGCAAATAAATAAACTTTTATATATACACATAAAAAAAGAGGTACTTACCTCAAATAGTGCTTCTCTCTCTGATGTGAGTATAGGGAATGATTCTGAATAAAAGCTTTCAACCCATACGCCACGCCTGCCACGCCTGCCACACCTGCACGCAATGGAAAGGAATTTGGTGTAAATGTGAAACTGAAAACATGCCTGCAGAGATGAAATGATTAAAGGGCATGGAAGAAGGGAACGTGAGAGAGATGGAAGAAAGGAACGTGAGAGAGATGGAAGGACGGTAGGCTGGAGGGAGAAGTGTTTCTCCAAATGGGGGTCAAAGGTCAAATATGAGTACATAGATAAGCCTCATGAAAACATCATTTGGTGGTTGTTTGGGAACAAATAGCATGTAATTACTTTCACATTTGATCCGGTTTTTTTAAGTGAAAGTAAGACGCCTCACTGGCACCGCATTGTCTGCACTGTAAACAAAGCGCTTTCCTTTTTGCCCAGTGACAGTTGTTACTGTGGTGGTCGGGGTTTTCCATTATTGACAACAACAAACTCTTATGCTCTGATGATGAAGATAGTTCAGTTGAGATGTCTGCAGAGTCAGCTTTCAAACAAGTAATAAAGCTGAATTGACGTGCTCCAATATTCGCAGTAGCTTGTGCATCACTTACCTGTTGAGTTGGGTTGATTGAAGGTCCGTAGTTGGTTTGGGCTGCAGCAGGCAAGTGAATGAATGAATGAATGGATGAGTGGAGTGCTGTGCGCTCATAACAAATAAACTATCGACGCATGCATCAAAAACTTGGGCCTTAGTTCAATATCAAAATACTGAAGCGAAAACAAACTTAATATTCTATACATACGGCTCACTTACAAGGGAGCGAGCTGTTGATAAACAATTTCTTCTCGGCGTCTTCTCGCCACATACCTGAGTCTGGGTTCAAAATGATGACGGACGTGCGGTGATTACGTCACTTAAAACTTGACCTGCGACGCCTTGTAGTTCTTTAATAAAACAAACAAAAAATGGCTCATTCACTGTTTGTATCTTATTCACGTTTTATCTTTATTCATTTATTTCTTATACTGCTTATCATACAAGTTGTAGCAAATTACATTGAGAATGATCGGAGAGTATGGAAATGACAATAACTTAAAAACTAAAAAGAATTTCAATAATCTGTATAAAATCTTAAAAGTGGTAAAAGTATCTATTATAGTGGAGCTTGTGGAGTTTGGGTAGTCTAGTTTAAATATTGTAAGAGGGGATTTTGAAATCATCAGCTCCATAAGGTTTAATGGCGTTATAATTTCAAATTTTTATTTATTATTTATTTTATTACTTCATGCTTTTTATGCATTTCACTCCTCACTTTACACATGTTGCTTTACTGCACCATCTTTATTGTTTTTGTACAAAGTTTCTTAATCAATGTGATGGCCTGAACTGTGTCAACGTATACCATCATATATTAACTTAAGTAAAAGTAACTTTCTTTTAAAAAGGTGTCAGTGTGAAATTTCTCTCTATGACAACTCTAGTTTTATAATAAATACCTTGATATTCATACTACTTTGAGGAGTAGGGCAGATAGGGCACTATTAGTGCAAATTTGAACTAAATCAATAGGGGAAAAATGACATGAGATTAGGTACAGTAGGTCCCTGCCATGACCCCCAGGTCATCATCAAACTTATGAAAAACATGGTCAGTCGTGTTTTGTTCGTCATGATCAAATGATACTTTTTCATCAGGCTGCAATAGAAAGGTCTCAAATTCCAACGATGTCTCCTAGAAACATACTGCTGGACAGATTACATTCTCTATTAACATAATGAGGAAACGTTAATGTATCTGGCAAGTTGTAAAAATGTTGATTCAGTAAAATGTTATCTGACAACACGTTTCATTTGTTTTCCGCCGAAATATCTGATCTTGCAATACAATATCGGCTCATAGACTATAGCGTTATTCAACTTTTTCATGGTTATGTTTAGGGACTAACAGCACGTGATTACGGTTAGGGAAAGATCGTTGTCTTGGTTTAATACAGAAACAGTGACCTGAGACACAACGTGTTTATTAACATTCAACCGAAACCACAATCTAAAACTTGTGCTGTAAATAAATGTTTAGTGCTTCTTTCACTCAAAAAATGTGGTGAACATTGTCCGGGCAACAATTACATTTTTTGACATAACTGGGTAAACAATTTAGTACTATATAAACATAATTTCTAGGAGACAGAGTTGCAAATGTTGTGGGTTGAAATGTGAATCACTCGTCTCTCCTCACAGGCTTTTGTCATGAACAAAAAATGTGAGTATCTCAGGGGGATTGCTGCTCCATAGTGGTACAAGCTGTCACATTGCAGAGTCTCTGACATGCCGCTTTCCTAATTTTAAGCTACCACAGGTCAACCCAGCACTTTTTTAGAGGTCATGTCTTCAGCCACGCTCTTCCAAGACATGACCGCAGGCATCACTTCCTTTGAGCTGAGAAACAACCCACCGTGTTGTTTTCTCTGTAATTTGAACCACATGAGAATGAAACTGAGGGATCAAATCTATGGCTAAGGGTCATCCCCACAGTGCCTTATTAGTGGAAAAAGGTCATTAGTGCAACAAAGAAAATCTTTAGTGTCAGCAAAGAAACTCAAAAAGAAAGAGGCACTGAGAGTGGAGCAAAGTTACATCACTGGACAGGCTTAAAGCATTAGACGGGATTCTTCCTCATGTAGTGCAGGGTGCTTCTGAATCCATCATCTGGTTTGAGTGCGGACCATGAAAGCCATTCCCAGCAAACCAAAAGTAAATTTGCACTAAATGTGTCTGAGAAATCCAACTTACACATTATGGACACATCTGTGTGTTATTCATTTTGATATCATAGCATTATGATTACTATTATCATTACAATTACTTCAAAAAAACTTGTTTAAAGGACTATTATAATATATAGGATATATATATATATATATATATATATATATTATATACTGTGGAGATTATATATAGTCTGTACACAACCAATCCGGTCTCATGGGAAGGCGTATAAATAGCACAACATTACACGGACATTCCGCATGTCATGAGGACACATTTTAGGCTTTTCACGTGTCATTTGCACAAAACAAAACTATGGTAACAGTTAGGTTTAGGCAAAAAAAACACTTAGTTAGGTTAAGGAAAAACGTAATGGTTAGCCTTAAAATATGTATGTAAACTAAATAAAATACATACGGAAACAACATACAGTAAGTACAGAAAACAAGTCACAAACGTCACTAACTTAATTTACAAAACAAAACACCGGTCTTTATTACCGGTCTCCTGGTTGAAAGTCGTTTGTCGGACCCGTCCATCTATCCAACCGCCCGCCATAAACTGTCTTTCTCCGCCGAATAATCAATGACCAGCTCTGGTTCTGTCTCAAGGATCTGCTCCAGTTCTTCCTCTTCTTTGTCACTTTCTATAATGATTTGGTTCTGATTCTTTGCCTTTTTCTAGGCTTTCTGTAGCAAAACGCTCCTGGTGCAGTTCATCTTCCTCTTTTGTGCCTTTCTCATCCTTGACCTCCTCTTATGAGGGTGATAAGACCTCCTGAATCTATCATCGAAGTCCATTTCTCAATCCTTTCCGACAGCTCTTATTCCACGTCACTAGCTCTGAGCGTGGCATATTTACGTGGATGCGTTTACATTGCAGTCAGTACAGACTACATGGCGTACAAACAACACGCCAAACGCAAGAAAGGCTTTTTTATTGCACACTAAATGACTTGCACATTATCGTGTCATTCATACGCTCTTCATGCGAACGGGCTGCTTTAACAAAGCTTGAACTTGCCTGAGAATCATCTTGTTTTGCAGTCTTCTTCCATATTGAAGTAATCCAGTGACAGATGTCTGTACATCCATGGGTACAATACAAACAGGCTCAGCGTGAGACTTTGAAAACCCCTGCCTTAGATCATCCGGATATCCGCATTATAAACACTTTCATATGAATATACACACATGCACATTTGCATACATATTCACAAACGTATGCACATTGCACAGATATGCCAAGCTGAGATTTAATGATCCCTGTGGGGAAATTAAGTATACATATGTACACATACAAGCATGTTTAAACATAAACACACACACACAAGCGGCCACACATAAACACAGCACTTATTTCTGTTTGCCTGCTTGGATCCAGTGGGCTAACAGACGCCTCTGTGTCCTTCTCTCAGCAAAGCCAGTTTATACAGCCTCTGATTTATGAGGCTGCTGCATGCAGCCAAAACAACGCCTCTGACCTCTTTTCCCACAGTTCTCTCCTCCTCTGTCTATCGGGAGACGCTGAGTCAAGAATCTTCTTTTAATAGTTGGTGCAATAACAGTAGACCTGTGTCAAACCGTGTTTGCAAAAAATCTTTTGAGGGTGTTTTGACATATTAGAGGGGCAAGATTTTATGTTCACCACAACGCAAACAGAGCCAGGAAGTTTAGATGCGTTCAAAACCATTTACAATGCATTTTTAACTGCTACATTACCAGACACAATCTTAATTGCCCTGATGCAGTGAATTATATCTATCTCAAGCTCACAAGATAACAGGGAATGGGTCTGAGAGGGAGACTGGAGCAGATTCGGATACAGGGTTGGGCTGAGAGACAGAAAAGAGTCTCTGGAACAGACAGAGTCAGAGGTAGAAACAGGCAACGACTAAAAAACAGAAACAGGTTCTAAATGAGGGTGAAAAGTAGAAAGATTAAGACTCAGAAGGAGAGAGTAGTTACTAAGAACAGGAATAAAGGACTAAATGCAGACACCGAGACCCAACTAGTACAGTAAAAGTGAGTTCAATATGTTCAGATGTCAAATAAACTGGGTTACAATGGGCAGGGAGATACAGTAGGTCAAGCAAATAGATCCCAAGATAAGCAGGCAGGTAAGACATTAGCAGCAGGTAATCAGACCAGGTACTAGCAGGAAACAGGAAGTGGTTTGAAACGCAACACAACCAAAAAGCAAAATAAACTATCTAAGACTGGTTGTATAACCTGGCCCATATATATATACAGTACATACTGGTATTACATGCATAATTTGACAATTTACAGAAGGGGGTTCACTAAAATGTACCACTGGACTGAGGCTTGAAGGGCGGAATTATTATTTTAGATTTTTTTATATCATTCTGTAGCTTCCCAGTGGTGTTCCTTTACTTACAGTATGTATTCAAATCCCAACATCAAAATTTTGGTCCAAATATGTATATTTTAGCGACAAAATGGTACTTTCCAAAGCACTTCTATAAAAACGTTTTTCCACATGACCTGACGTAGGTTTCTGCATGATGATGCTGGTACATGTACAGTATACAGTATATACATCCTTATAATCAGTGTATTAACGTTACATACAGTATCTTAGATGGCAGTCGGCATGCTCCCAGTTTGGAGAAGCAGACAGGAGTACCGGCACTAAGCTAAGCAATGAGCTGCTGTGTGGACGCCACATTAGTTCAGATCCGAAAATCACACAACTCCCGTGTTCTGCGAGGTAAAATGCTTGGTTTTGTGAATGTAAAGTGGTGAAAATATTCTGAATATAGCGTACACATAAAATGATATTGATTTTTTTAGGAGGCTAAAATAAGTTTTTCTGCTGCTCCTGTTCACAGCCGCTTTACCTGGCCGTCAGACAGACCTTTCCGACGGGGAACTGAAGCCCTTATATCGCTCTCTTCAAAGCCACCAGACTACATTCACAAAAGCAACAATTTTACCTCGTATACATACAACCCCACTTCAAAAAATCCAAACTAACCCTTTTGAGTTATTTCCAAACTTAGCACAGCTAACTTTGGCTCAGCTACTGCTAGCATTCTCATTATTCATAATCTATCGATTAGCTTCGATTAGCTTACTTCATCACTGCTTTTTGTAACAGCTGAGTGGGCGTTTCCATTTGAAAAAAAAACCCGGAACAGAACGCAGATGGACTCGCCCTTTAAGGATTATTTGGTGGACCCTTTTATTTCAGAGAAATCATTAATGGTGATATGAGTAAATGAAAATGTCTTCTCATTGTCTGATTTGGGATGGAGCAGAGGTTTCCCACCAACAAACACACCTGAAATTTAAATTTCTTTAGATTATGATGAATCTGTGGGGTATTTTGGGGGGAATTTGAGAGTCGACTAGTGCAGCTTTACAAACCCAATTGTTACAATTGCAAAGTTTTCTTCTACTTTTGTCTAGTAGAACTCTTGGCTCCTCCGTGTGTTTTCACTTATTGTAAGAGAAAACTCTCAAAACACCAATACAATATTAAATATCATGCTATGATGGACACCATTTGTAATTCTGACTGATCTGGGCTACAGTTTGCAGGAGAGTCTCGTGAGTATGCCGTGTTTTCTGATGTTGGCCAAATAGAAAAGTGATGAAAGCCAACAACAGACCTCAGAGGGATTTTGCATCATCCAGATGGGTGTGAAGGGTCATCGGGGGTCATGCAGACCCCCTCGCTCCTTCCCAGTGATTCACAGTTTAAATGTCCACACCTCCCACTCACTCACGTCTTTTTCTCCTTATCTCTTGCCATCTTTTCCCCACTGGTGGCGGATTCTTTCCATCTGTGTCTCCAGTGCCATTTACTCTCAGACCATCTATCTGTAAACACATGAACACATATGTGTCGACAATTACACGCAGCCAAACATCACAGAATCACTCTTATCAGAAACACATGTCCTGGGTGGAACTTCCTTAGATCCCCAAATTAATATAGAAAAGAATCAAAATATCATGTTCTCTATTAGGAGCGCTGAAAAACTAATGAGCAACAACAGCAAAAAAATGAAAAGCGTCTCAATTCTGTTTTTCTCAATCTTGCCAACAGCTGGGGAACAAAAATCAACCCAGAGTCACCTCAATTTCTCCCCTCAAAGAGTGAGGAGATTTAGCAGAATTACTGAAAATTACATGTTGAATTAAAAGCACATTTTATCTGAACACAGAGGGACTGTGATGGAGACAAAATATTATTCAGTGCCGGCAAAAGCTCTCTGTTGGCTTGACTACTCCTGCCATCCTGCACAATTTCATATTAATTTATTGTTGCAGTAAAATAGCTTCTCTCTTACTTTCTCAACTCTTCTTTTAATGGATGTCATTTGTCAAAAGAGAGGGAGATAAACACACTTTCAGCTATGGGATTTTACACACTCTGGCTTTTTTTCTCCCCCAGAACTTCTTGGATTAGTGTTGTTAACTCTTCTATTTTCACATAATGATTCTTAATTACAGTTTCTCTGTAGCAAATCTCCCGGTGAAGCTATCAGGCTGCCGTCCAGAATGACAGTCTGTTTGTATATCTAACTGTCCACACTGCACTCATGCAGTAGTCACACACAAACACACCCACTCCATCATACTGTGCATGCTGACCCACGTACACTGACAGCGAGCCATATTCACACATATATACACAGTCATACTACACATGCTGACCCACCCACACAGCCACCCACCGTACCTACACACACACACACACACACACACACACACACACACACACACACACACACATTATGTTGAACGTGATGAACTGTGCTTGACTTGTGCAATCTGCTCCATTGGATGACCCACACATCATGTTACAGTCAATTATGAGTCCACTGAATCACAAAGTGTGTCTACATTCACTCTAAAGATGCAGTTAGAACATCAGTAAGATGATATTTAGGTTAATTGTCATGTCAACATCTCAAACAAGTTAGATTGTATTAAATATAAGAGCTATAGGTTCTTTTCCTGTTGATTATTTAATTTTGGTCACCATGTGGTGTTTTGGTTCCTGCGTACTCACCGCTCACCTCATGACATAAACCAGATGCAATGTGTTTAATAAAAAAGCGGAATGGCTCGAGCTGGAAGAAAAATAAAAGCTGCGAGAGAAACAGCTGTTACAACACAGCAACGTAACGGAGCTCGAGTCAATTCACAAATTAATCAGAGCTACAAACACCAACAAGGTCCCTCAATTTCCTCATTACATTAACTGTATTATTACCCTGTAGGTTTACACTGGAAGTACCTCATGACCCATGTACTCATGGGATATTGGGGAAGCACTGGTGGAAAGAAGCTAAGGACATTTACTTAAGTACAATTTAGAGGTGATTTCATTTGATTCAACTTTTACTCAACTACATTTGAGAGCTATATTTACCAATTACTTTGCAGGTTAAGACTTTACATACAGAACATACGATCAGTTTCTAAAATACAATTATCTAATATATAGTATATAATAATATATACTGTAATTATGGACTGTTGCACCCAACAATATATAAAGTAGTTCACCTTATACTTATACTTTTACTTATAGCCTACTTCTATACAACTTATAGATAATACTTCTGTACTTTTCCGTAAGTAATTATTATTATTATTTATTTATTTATTATTATTTATTTATTTTATTTTATTTATTTGTGACACAGAAAATTTGCACTGTAGTATTGATGCTACAAAAAACTACATGGTTGGGTTTAAAACTACTACGTTTGTAAAGTGAAAATGAAACTGAACGTTGTGAATACGGGACATGAACGAACAACGGATTGTAACGTAAAAGTGAAACTTAACGCACAGGACACGAACAGCGGTTGAAAGCCGCTCCTGCCACCCGCCCTTGTGTCTTTTCACTCTTAAATCTTACGTCATCACACGCCCAGCACACTTTCCCTGAGTGTTTACTGGTGCCGTGGATGGGTTTACATTGTAGTTAATAGAAAGCCTGGGACGTCTCATGTAGGCGCTAAAGGGTGCCTTGTGTGGCGGCATCAAACGCTGATGGCCGAGACAAAGCGTCGGTATTTGATGCTCTGGAAATGAGAACGGGCTTTCACTAACAATGTAAATGCCCCCCCGCCCCCACAGCACAGCTGTAGCGAGTTGAAGAGGCATCTCTCCTCCTACGTAGTCTGGCTAAAACCACCTGAGACAAGCTGGTTAATGACCTGAAATTGTGAAGTGTACAGGATGATGCATCCGTCTTTCACTCTCCCACTTTTCCTCTCTCTCCCGCCCTGCTTTTGCCCTTGTTTGTAGCAGACGTGTGTCTCTTCCAATCTCACATTGTCTACGCATTTTGGAGGCCTCAGGTTTTGGGTCACTGTCCGTGGCACTCCGAGTTGAACGTGTCAGCTTGAGCTGTACTGTGCGTAATGTCAGCGCCAGACAGAGAGAAACATTAGTTGTGCTTTGAGGGGAATGTAAGCAGCCTCTTACTGTACAGGGTGTATTGGTCTTCAGCATAGTTCACTTACACCCTTAACACGCCCTTAACACCACTCATCTCTGACCAGATAACTGAGAAAAGAAGACAGTTAATGAGGGATGGAGTGAACAGAATCTGGACAGTTTTCCCTCTATCAACAAAGTAAGTATTAGATAACATTTTGTCACTGAGCCTTGTCTGAAAATACGCTGTAGATGAGTTACACCATCGGAGGTCAGCAAAAACTATTTTCCATTTATGTTAAATGACCAGTGTGTAACATTTCAAAGGATCTATTAGCAGAAATGGAATAAAATATTTATAACTATGTTTTCATGACTGTATAATCACCTGAAACTAAGAATTGTGTTTTCGTTAGCTTAGAATGAGCCCCTCATATCTACATAGGGAGCGGGTCCTCTTCACGGAGTCCGCCATGTTGCTCCCCCATGTTTCTACAGTAGCCCAGAATGGACAAACCAAACACTGACTCTAGAGAGAGCCTTTCACGTTTTTATGGTACCTGAAGGCCACCGTAGTTCTCTGACACGCTTGTGAAACTGCGGTAACGTGAGCCGCAGAGTGCAAAACCGTGGTACCGCCAGGCGCCGTCTGACTTCAGTTGCTCCTGAAGTAGTGTTGTTATGGTAAGGATGGCCTCTGAGCGTTACCACGGTTTTGCACTCGGCAGCTCACGTTACCACAGTCTTGGAAAGGGAGGAGTGAGCAGAGGGATACTCAGTTGCAATCTGCAACCACATCACTAGATGCCACCAATTCCTACACACTGTACCTTTAAGTTGTTTTGTGACGATATTGTATAAAGTTGAAAATTATTAATTTTAAATTAATAATTCAAATTATTCTCCCTGTAATAATAAGTAATTGCTCTTTGATATTCCAGCAAGGAACTTATATTATTAAAGAACGCTCTTCTGACAAAGTTTCTACAATGAACATTTTGTACCTGGTACCGTGACGTTCAGCAGATGGTGGGAAAACATCTGGATACAGTATGCTAAAGAGGGCTAATTCAGGTACTATGGTAAGCTAGTTAATAAACTTAAATAATAATAAAAGACAGAATAGCAGCCGGGCCCACCGGCGGGCTGTCGGATTATTAAGAGGTTAATAGTTTATATAATAAAAGATCAATACTTGACATCCGTGTACAAAAATACAATACAATACAATATTGCCATGCAAAATATAGCGATACTATGCTGTATTGATTTTTTCCCCCACCCCTATGATAAGGTCCACTTTTACCATCTAAGCCAAGGTTAGAACTATATGTATCAAAGGTGGCATAATGCCCCGTCAAAAAAGCATTGAATTAGTTTACAGCATTTGGATACACACATCTAAATGGTTAACAGCTGAAAACTCTATATTGCCTTCCATGTATACATTATCTAATTACCATAATTAGAGACAGAGTTTGCATCATCACTTTCTTGGTACTGACAGAAACCAATAACAAACCCTTCTTCATGTTTCTTACAGTCAGCAGCTTTGCAGTAAAATTTAAATCTCTTTGTTGTGGAGGCTGCCCGTTCAAAAACTCCCAAAGAATCAGAAAGCACAAAGTTTCTTTTGTTTGATTGATTTTTTTGGTCAATAATGTTATCAAAAATGTATAGAAGTTTGTATTATTATGTTTGGAGTACCAAATGTTCAGCAAGTCTTCCGGTGCTGCAGTGAGAGTTGAATTTTTCATGACATGGAGTTGACCAGAGTTGACTGGAGAGTTATGTGTCCACTATATGGCTGTGGGGCATGTGGGGGTGTTTGAAACTATCTTTAAGTGCAAGACTTTTTATACCCTGAGTTCAGCTATACATTTGCTGTGTGGGTGGATCAGGATCACAACAGCATCAAGTCAGACAGTGTCAAGAATGTGAATCACAGAAAAAGTTGAGAGAAGTACACAAATCTCACTTATGTCATTGGAAAGAAAGTGTATTGTATGTTTTACCTTCCTGTTGGTAGACGCATGATATTTACTACATCATGTCGCTGAAGACTTTCAAGACTTTCAAAGACACTTCAAATACTTTTGTGATATTTTTCTTTTTTCCTCATGGTTGGTAGTGAATGCAAGGACAGCGGTAGATGGCAAACACTGGGATTTGTTAAGAAAACATTAATTGTTTTCAACTTGTGTAGCGCTGATGTTAGTTAGAAGCCAAATTAGCTCCAGCAACCCTGTTTTCGCTTTCTGTCCTGCCTGCTTTTTGCCATATCATGTGAGTAAATTACACCTTGTGGTCTAATGGCATAAACGATACTGTACAGTTAGTAATTTCAAGTTTTCATCTTTTTTTTAAAAATTGAAGCAGAAGTGTGTAGGATCTGGCGGTATCTAGCGGTGAGGTTGAGATTGCAACAAACTGAAGCCTCTCCCGTGTGCCAAGCGTGTAGGAAAGCTATTGTGGCTGACGCAAAAACGCGAATGGCCCTCTCAAGAGCCAGTTGTTGTATGAGTAGCGTAGGTCATTTAAAGCAGAGCCAGTGTGTAGAGTGTGTGTGTACGAGGGAAGTGAGTAGTGAAGCAAGAGAGAGAGAGGGGCGGCGATGCGAGCGAGTTACGTTATCTTCTCCGGCCCAAGCCGTTCTGGGCTACTGCAGAAACATGGCGGTGCGACATGGTGGACTCCGTGAAGAGGACCCGCTCCCTATGTAGATATAAACGGCTCATTCTAAGCTAACGAAAACACAATTCTTGTTTTCAGGTGATTATACACTAAAGAAAACATACTTATTAATATTATCCTCCATTTCTGCCAATAGATCCCCTAAATGTTACACATTGGTCCTTCAATTAAAGAGGACCTGTTATGCTCATTTTCAGGTGCATACTTGTATTTTGGGTTTCTACTAGAACATGTTTACATGCTTTAATGTTAAAAAAAAAAAAATGCTTTATTTTTCTCACACCGGCTGTGCTGCAGCACCTCTTTTCAGTCTTTGTCTGAAACGCTGAGGGCGTGCCAAACTAGTCGCTAGGCAGGTATTATGCAACTGTGCTACTTGGTGACATCACCACATTACGGAAGAAAAGGAAGGACTTCAAGCAAGGCGTTTCCGGCGTTTTAGGAGCAGTTTTTCTGTGGCGGAGAGTAACTCCCTTTGGCGTGGACTTTGGGCTTTGTAAATTTACAGACCTTTGACAATCACAAAAAAACTATTGGTGCCTTTAAATGAAACTCATGAGCTTGAGTTTACAGCATGAGAAGTCATGTACACTAATATGCGTGGCGTTCAAGTGGTTAAGTCGTGGGAACGCAGCTGCTAAGCAACGGAAATGTTAATATTACTGTCAGCGTCTAGAAGCCACAGAGGCTAACAATTTAGCAAGTTAGCGAGTGGGCAACACAATGCAGGAAATGCAAAGGTATAATGACAGAGGAAAAAGATGAGGCCGTTGGGAATATCAACATTTTCCTCAGACATATTATAAAATTACGAAAAAAAAATATACGACTAAAATTACAATATATTCACTTATTATGCACCGAAAAATTTACTTCCATGGCCTCCGCCATTTCTGACAACGTCAACAAACACGTCAAAAGTCGTGAACTCTGAGCTTTCAGAAACTTTCCACTTACGAGGTCGTGAATACCACAAGAGGGGGGGCGTTCATATGGACTCTTCTCGTGAACACTGTAAACGCGACCCCATTTGAAGGCACCAAATATAACACATTGAAGGAAAGGAAAAAAGCACAAAAGCATAATAGGTCCTCTTTAATAAATGAACACATTCATCTGCAGCATATTTAAATTCTTCCAAAAATCTTCTGTTCTCCCAGAATGTTGTTATTTTATCAGTTCATGCAACAAAAAACCTCTGTATTTCTTACTTACTGCACATCAAAACTACTGGTATCCTTGTTTTGATAATTCAGGTAGTCAGTTTCTCCGTGGATTCAGACACCTTCTCTACACACACACACACACACACACACACACACACACACACACACACACACACACACACACACACACACACACACACACACACACACACACACACACACACACACACACACTGCTTCCCTGTGACTCAGTCTTCTCAGTAAATCCAGTCTGTCCAATCGATTAGCCATCCCTCTCTGAGCGCCTCCCTAATGTTGAAGCTCTGAGAGGCCACTGTGCTTCCCACCTGTTCCGTGCAGATAGGCCGCCACGACGCGTATTACAACGAATGCAGAGACGTCCACTGAAAAGCGACGTGATAATGTGCAGAAAGTTTTAATGAATTCATGCTAATGGCTTTCTTTTGCTCTCCCATTGGTGAATTTTGTAGGTCTGATGGGGAACAGTTGGTGATAGAAGACTGAGGCCAGCATCTGTCTGTAAATCCCAGCTACTCTGAAACAAACTGATAAGACTTGGGACGCCACTGAGCTACCACAACAGCTTACTAATTGAGGCCTGTTTCTCCTCCTCAGCTTTACTCCCAATTGTGAGGAGCCTCCCTTTTGTTTTTGCACGATTTCAGTGGCTGGATGCTGTCGTGATTATGACTCTGTTAGAAAGTTGTCACACTTTAGAGGTGACTTTATCCTTGAAGTATGCTTTCTTTTGAATACAAATGACAGCACTAAATTGAAAGAAAATACAGCATTTCTCAACACTGAGAAGATGAAGAAAATTATTTGTAATGTATAATTCAGTCTCGCTTGTTGATAACGGCATCTAAGTAGGCAAAGCTATTCAACAAATGTTACTTAACTGCATGCACAAAGTGCTACATAATTAAGTAATGGACACACATTTTTTTGTGTAAAACCTGTTAATTCAGGACCTTGCCAAACTGTAAACTAACATAACAGATGAGACCCCATTTGTTAACAGAGAGAGGGAGCCATTAGCCTTGTACCAAACCCTGACATCTTGGCTACTATAGATCGTCTGGGCATAAAGCTAATATGCATTACACGAGAGTCTGTCAGGGATCCATGAAGTGAATTAGTCTTAACAGGTCGGCTTGGAAGCTGCCAAGGCCTGGCAAGACGGCCAAGAGCTGTGCGTCTGATGCATCTGCAGATGGAGACTAACGGTTGTTTTCAGTGAAAACAAATCAAAACAGTGGAATTTGGGTCGCTACCGTGTATATGTGGAATGTCTAGAATCGCTGCCTTAGGATTATAATTATTATTGGCCGTCTTGCTCATTTGTTATGAAATATACAATTCATGAATTTGGCTGCATTAAAACAAGGTATAAGTCAGCACAGCTAAAAGAAAGACAAACGAATGGCAGCTGATTGTCTTCAACAACAGAGCTGGAATCTGACGCAGGTGCCACATTAAACGACATTAGTCGTAAGGGCAGAGACATGGATTCAAAAAATGAGGAAGTATGCAAAGTATATGCAGTGCAATATACACATCGTATCCCATTAACCAACCCGATATCATGCCAAAGTGTCTAACAGACCCGCCTGTCCACCAGAGGATTATTCTTCGTCACTAGCTCTGAGCGTAGCATAATCACACAGATGCACTTAACATTGCAGTCAGTACAGACTACATGGCGTATAAATGACACACCTAAAGCAAGAACGGCGTTCTTATTACATGCTTTTGCCTTCCACATTGTGTCATTCACACGCCTTTTCCCGCAACCGGGCTGCATTAACAACACACTGTTCTCTTAAAACTGTGGAGTCCAGAGGATGTTTTCACTACAGTAATACTTGGAAACATTCGTCGTCGAAAAGTCCAGAAACATCTGACAAATGATCTTGAGGAGTCACAGAAATATACTTAGATGGAAATCAGTAACACTGAGCTCATCGTTGGAGAAGCTGGCTTATGATTGGCAATTGGACAGATCAAACCCTCAACACTGTTGGAGAGAGGGAGCCAAAATACTCACTCCAGCAGCTTTTTCTCTTTTTTTGTATCATCTGCAAAATCTAAAAAATGCTGTGTTTTTATATATTTTTCTCTCTATTGCATAAATGTATGTACTGTAGGGATAACTGAACAATGTATAATTCGAATTTTTAGTTAGTAATCCAATCATAACCCTTTGCAATTAGTCGTTTCTCTTTTAAAACTTGCCTTTCTATTAAAATTCTCTACAAATAACCAAGTAGAGGTGAAATATTTTGGACATTTAATCCTGCAGAGATTGTATTTGTAACGTTCATGCATTCCTTTCTTACAGTAGGTGATCTTGCTTTCCAGCCGTTGCCTTTGTTTTCTGTCATTATCATTATTCACTGTTGACTTTTGTTTGAAAAGCGCTGTCACAATATTTACATATATTATACGTAAAATAAAGAAAAAGAAAAATCATCCAGGAGGCCCTAAAGCGGGTGCAGAACATTTTTTTTTGGAAACAGTAAATTCTCTTTAAAATCCTGCAGATTGGTGGTCTTTGGAGTGTAAATTAAATTTCTCTGCTGTATTTAAAAAAAAAAGGTGCAGTGTAGACCCAGCGCTCTGTTTTGAAATGCCAAGAGGATTAATGGCACTGATAAGTGGGGTTGGTATATTAAGCTAAGTCCTTTGAGTGTTTGCCATTTTTATTTCAGCTATAATTTGGGGAACATGGATTTAAAGTATTACAAAGACAAAAAGAGAAAAGGCAGAAGAGAGAGAGAGACAGAGAGGGGACTGTGGCTTATAAGGAAAACAGCGCAAAGGTTCAGATACATGCCTCTTTGGGCTCGCTGTGCTCGAATGCTGGTGAACTGCAGTGAAACAGACGGAGAACAAACGTGAACACAGGCAGACATTCACAGACGCACACTGTGACTTTTTCTGCATGACTGGAGGTACATATCGCGAGCTGCAGCGGGGGCATAGGGCAGATGGTGCCTTTGAGGTGGGAGGTTGAAATGTAGAAAGGTAGACGAGGTGTGTGTGTGTGAAGTGTGATGGTGTGTTGGGAGTGTTCCCATAAGGCTCTGGCTGAGGTGTTGGGCGCACAGCAGCATTTGAAGGTGAAATACAGTGAAATTCCTTCTGCTTTGACACTTTCATCTGCAGTTGTGCATTTTTCTCCAAGCTACATCATCTGGTTTACTCATAGGCTGTATATAATAAGTGGACGTAGTCACTGTCACGTCAAACATTGAGTTGTGGACTGCCGTTTTGAATCCTTGAGTTCTACATTTTGGCCGTCACCATCTTGTGTTTTTGCAACCAGAAGTGACACAAGAGGGCGGAGCTAAGTACAACTGAATGCTGAATAAGAACTTTTTAGGCAACCAAAACGTTATAATTAACTTTCATGAACTGAAAACACACTGTGAAAGGGTTAAAGTTGTAAGACGAAAACACGGACAACACCCAGATCGGACAACGCCGTGGCACGACCTGTCAATCACAAGGTAGCCACGCCCTAAAGCATACCCTGCTTTATGGTCTATTTGACTCTAAATAGGACCATAATTTACTAAATGAACATCATGCTGCATTGAAGAAGAATCTAAACTAGCGATTGAGACCATAAACTCTTGTTTACAATGTTTACTGAGGTAATAAATCCAGTGAGAAGTAGACTCATTTTCTCATAGACTTCTCTACAATCAGACTTCTTTTTTGCAACCAGAGGAGTCGCCCCCTGCTGGCTATTAGAAAGGCTTCACTTTTAAGACCACTGAGTTTACTTAAAGATGGGGTCTGCGATTTATCCAGTATACACTTTTTGTTATATTGGTTGAAATGGTCTTTACACCCCGACAGCAATCCGTTTCTTATGAGCACTGAAAAAAGACCGGAAAAGATCCGTCATCTGTAGCTGCTGTAATCCTGTAAAAACGTCTACCAGTCAGTAAAAATGGTCCCGGTTGTAAGGACCAATCAGAAGCCTCCCTGCCTCCCTGCTCGTACTCTAGCCTCAGCGTGCACCAGCGTGAACTCAAAGCGCGTGTCCGCCGCACGTTCACTGGAGAGTGGAAGAGAAAACTCAGCTCTTAAAACACTGGACAACGAGAACGAACTCGTACCACTATTACCATATTATCGAAAAAATACAACTTTGATTTAGTTGTTTATGTTCTGTTAGTTTACTTTATAAGATACTGCAGATTTAAACTATTTATTCTAACAGCTCAAAGTGAAGTCAGACAAACAGGATTATCAAGGGGAGACGGCGGATAGAAAACATTGCCGAACAAAATTTACGTTACTCAAACTGCTTTTTCAGTTACAGAAACAAACGAGTGGACTGAACTCCCTCCAGATATTAGAGTAATGTTAAAAAGGGTCGTGTTGTCTCAGCAGGTATCTCTCTCTTTCCCTCCCCTCTCTGCTGCTCTGTGGCCGGCTCTCCAGCGAGCTGCCGCCCCCCCCCCTTCCCCTCCGTCAACAAGGAAATAAAGCCCCTCGTCTACGGACCGGTCTCTTGAGAGAGCTCCAGCTCATAGCGGTCTGTGTGAGTGAATGCCCGGGTGGAGAGGTGGCGATCCCGGCAGTAGCTAGCTAGCTGTGCCGGCAGTTTGTGGAGCTTCTAAACTCCGACAACAGTTGAGAAAATGTTTGATTCGCCATCTAACATCGTAAAACTGTCAATATTCTAAATCTACACCGTTGATTTCTCGCCTCAACATTTTTCAGAAGCGAATTTAGTGATGAAATAGCTACGAAAAATGTGAAGTAGTTACGATGCGGCGGTGCTCGTGCATGTGTGTGGGGGGCGTTGCCTTATAAGGAGTTTCGAGGGGAGGGGGGGGCTTAGACGGAGCTCCTGAGGCGATGCGACTTTCAAATTATGCTAGTTTTCCAAGATCGCAGACCCCAGCTTTAAAGTGGACTGGTATTATACTCAGAGACAGATTTTGTCTCATGAACCGTGGTTTCTTCATCTATTCGGTCTTGATTGTGTAAAATAAATAATAATCTTTTAAGCAACTTCCTACTCACACTACCATCTTTCACTTGGATTTAAAGTCCTTTTGTTTTGGGCATATTTTTCACACAATCTTTTCCACACAAAACAATTCCTATAGTGTCAACACAAAATACTGTATGAGGTCCCTCCATACCTCTCAGCACTGTCAGAAGAAATGATTGACGGCCCAAATTAGGATTCAAAGGTTTTCAAGCCTAAACAGTGACTCTGAAAGACTTGTTCAGAAAGGGGGCCTTTTCATCAGGATGTTGGATAAGTGGGATGATGTCTCCATCTAGTGGTCATCGCTGTATATATATATTTTTTTTAGCACAACAGCTTTCTGAGTGTCCATAGCAGATGTTCTCAAACAAAGAGGTCAGTTCTTGCTTGTTATTAACACCAATTCACTGAATACTCAATTCCTGCTTGAAAAGTAAAAGTGCATACATTTCATTTAAATTTGGGGGGGAGCATCAACATCAGGTAGTCTACATACTATTTATTCTTTCTTTATGCAACTGGAGTTTTCTATATGATGTAAAATTGAAGAACTAAATAGTTAAAGGTGGAATAAAGTGTATTTGGCCAATTTGTGTTAAAGTCTGTCTTAAATAGTTACCAGAAACAGGAAGTAGTTTTTTTCCTCTCAGCAGATACTGTAGTATGGTGGAAGCAGTACTTTTTAGTCTAATTGTTAATTTAATCTAATTTAACCGTTTTATTCCTCAGAAAGCAAAACGTTTATTATTTATTTGTTTGACATTCTATATTGGAGCTTGTTATTTCTTTATTTTTGACAGTTTTATTGTCAGCATGTGTCGGTTACAGTAGTTCTGGGTGAGGAAAAAGTATCCAGATCCCTTATATACTGTATGTAGCAATACCACAAAAATACTCAGTTACAAGTAAATGTCCTGCATTCAAACACACACCAGAAAACACACCAATGTGGAGACCTGACAATTGCTCCTTGATCAAGCTTCAATAAACCTTCTGTATAAGACATCAACAGCTCCGGGGGCCTCTTCCTTCCTGTTGACTGAGTTAACCTGAGTATCAGAAATTCCACAATAATAGTAAAAGTAGATCTTGAATAAATAAAGCTGAGTAAAAAGTACAATATTTCCATTTGGAATGTAATGCAGTAGAAGTGTAAAGTAGCAGAAGATGGAAATACTCAAGTAAACTAGTAATAACTCTAAGCGGTAACATAGCAAGTGTGTTTACTTGGTACCAATCTAGTTGTATACTCTCGGGTTTCTCATTTCCAATAAGCCATAGGCAAATGTTTGTAAGTCATCTGCAATTATAAAAGTTAAGAGGAAATTGATAAAAGGTTCCTGCAATATTCCACCTTGTCTGCAGTTGTATGTTAACAAATTGTTAATCCACATTATATCTAAAATTAGAACCACAATAAAACAAGAAGTATATTTTGAAGTTAAAAAGTGTAAGTTCAACGTAATGAACAAAAGAAAATGTAAATTCAAATCTCATTTATGTTGGGTTTTTTAAAAGAAGAAAAAATTAAAAACAGCTGGTGTGTTTTTGTCTCCCCCTTTCAGATTAGCTATTATTCCATTTCATAATCCTTTGAAAAACAACTAAGAATGGCAAAATAAAATAAAATCATCTTTGGAAGAATTGAATTTTTTTTTTTCTTTTAATAGACAACCCTCCAGAGTATAGTGTGGTCCACTGATGGGATCCTAATGACAACAAAGTGGCATGATAGTCTAGGAGGATATAAACCAACTACAGAATATTTTGCGCATTAATGGCCCATTCTATAAAGCATTGGTAAATTATTTACTAACTAGAATGGCACTCGGAGAGCGCAGGACCTCCGCCAAGGTGCTTGACTTTAAAAACAGATCACAGCTGGCGGTACCGTGAGGTGGTCGGCTTATTATTTACACGGTGTGTTTCCGTGTAACGTATCGGCGGATGCCTCTCTCATTCAGCAGCCTTGTTATGTCTGTATAACGTTACACTACTTTGTCTCTCATTCCGTCAGCTACTGCTTTTTTTCTTTCTCACCGCGGACGGTCAGCAGCTTCCGCACACACATCCACACACATCGCTCTGCTCTCAGAAGAAGGCGGGGTCATGTGCCATCAGCGCGTCATCAGCTACACTGCGCATGTGTTATAACCTGTGGTCTTAATGCTCAGGCTGATCGGAAATCTTAAAAATATTCCTGAATCCGGATCATGATCCGGATCCCCACCAAAATCTAATAGATTGTTCATTGTGCCACACCCCACCCCTCCAAAAAATTGAATTAAAATCCATCGCGGACTTTTGGAGTAATCCTGCTAACGGACAAACCAACAAACCAATGCCGGTGAAAACAACCTTCCTAGGCCTTTGGCCTTGGCGGAGGTAAGGATTAATAAAGCTATTAATTGCAATTACAGGGTGCCTGTTGAGAAAGTTGTACCCAAATATGGTGAAATTCCATAGTAAGAATTTATTGTAAAAACTGTAAAAAGTTAAAAATTCAGATATTCTTTGTGAATGCAAAGCTTTATTCTCTTTCATGCTCAACCATTGACAAACATTTCTTTATTAATTGACTGAGAATGTGCTGGCATCTGTGAACCATTTCCTTTCTACCCCTTTCTTGCCCAGCTTCCACAGCTTAGGAAGAAGCCGAGTCCCACTTTTGGCTGTTTTCAGGATATATTTCTCGTTGTCTGGGTATTTTCTTACACTGTACCGGCCATAAACCAGAGTCTGGCACAACCGACCGAGCACCAGCAGGAAGAGGGAATCCCTTTCATCATCAGTGAGCGCCATGATGCTCTCCCAGCCTGCTAAGACTGCTCCACCTACATCCAAAGGACTGGGGCTCTCCAGCATCATGTGCGCGATTAATATTGCCACTTCAAATACATAGCAATCATTCCTGAGCATACTAAAGTCCAGAACGCCTGACACCTCATGACGCCCGTTGTCTACAGGTGTAACAAGGATGTTGTGGTCATTTGGGTCCCCATGTGTTATTCCTGTGAAAGACACCACATAAAAACTTAGTACCTTTGTGCGTTTAAATGTACTGTAGGGAAGAATTGTACATTTACTTTTGGTGGAGGCAATTTCTGATTTCGTACCATAGTGTAGAAGTATTTAGCTCTGGTTATTTCTGTTGGATTTGCCCTGGTCAATTCAACTTTAAAAATGTAATTTATACACTTAATGCCAAACCCTAGATTATATTCAATGAATATTTAAAAAGGTTTTTAAAATATTTTTTTCTATGATCTCTGCCCATGGTAGCTACGGTATGGTTAAGATTTGATAACGATTGTGGTTTTGGCAAATCAACTAGGCAACTAAAACACTTGGCTAAACCTGCATAACCACTTGGGCTGGGGTAACAAGCTGTAAACACAACACTTATATATTATTACCTTTTCGGTTGATATAGAAAACTTGTTAGCACATGGAGCAAAACTAGTATTGGTTTTGGATTTGGATTTCTGGTCACTAACTTTCTCTGTGTTCCCTGTGGTGCTGGGTTTTAGCTTTTTCGCAGAAAAAACAGTTGATAACTGTTCCCCGCCTTTTCATTTTAAAAGAGCAACAGCCAATGAGGAAACTCCAAGACTCGGCCGACCAATCGTGTAACTTCATCACTCAGTCACTCAGTGACAGACTTTTGTATGGGTGGCCCTCTGCGGTCCAGCCAAAAAATGTCAGGGGGTCACCAAAGTCACCTGGATTCATCCTTTGCCGGGAAAGTATGCCGGGAGTGTGGTGATGTAGTTCAAAGAGCAAAAAAGACACGCTAACGGCAGGTGGGAGGGCAGGTGGATGGGTCCAACATACACAAGGCTTTCATCCAGGAGACCGCTGTTCCTGTCCCGCGCGTTACGTTTCACTTTCACTTTACAATCAGCTGGTCGTTCGTGTCCCGTGTTCACAACATTAAGTCCCATTTTCACTTTACAAACGTAGTACTTTTAAGCCCAACCATGATGTTTTTTCCTAAACCTAACTAAGTGGTTTTGTTGCCTAATCCTAAACAAGTGTTTTAGTTAGATTCATAACGTTAATCACGGGTTTACTGTAACCCGAAAAGTGGGATGAGAACGTGTTGAATAATTCCTCAGGATACTGGGCTGGATTAGCACACACCTGGTTTACTTAATTACACATAAAAATGATTTCACAAAACAAGCAGAATCATAAACAGAGATAATAAAAAACCAAAGGAATACAGAACATAACGAATGATGAAGACTTGTTATCTGTATTACCTTTTCGGAAAGAGCTGATTTTGGGCTGCACGTGTGATTTATACTGTTCAATGACTGCTTTGATCACTTCCTGCAGGGGATCTCCATCCATCACTGAGAGGCAGTCCTCTATGCGAGGAATCTTGGATAAACTCCAACACACATCATAGTTTAGGACATCCAGGTTTGGAGACACCAGCTGAAAAAAATGCAATGTTTTCAATTCTAGATATTTTTGCATGCTGTTTTTTATCACAACTTTTTGATACCTTACAACTGCATTAACCATTATAATCAGGCCCTATAAAGTTAATATGGCTAACGTGTTAGCCAATATTCACTCTCCATATACAGTAGCTCTACATCAACTCCTGATAATATAATTGGGTCTTTAGCAAATAAAACCTGAAAAACCAGCTGAAAGACGCTAAAAATGCTCTGCCATTAGCATTACAGCTGAATGAGAAGGTGAGGGGTGACCCCCTGCATCAGCCATCTGCTCCTACATTTCTATTAGCTGAAATATACAAGTTTGACATTTGAACTTACTTGTTGCAATGTCTTATCCATGGAAGCAGCCAACTTGCTGCCATGATAAAGATCTAGCACTGCGACTGGAGATTCTCCGACGGGTTTTCCAGGGAGATAGGTCATCAACCTCACACAGTAGATCTGAGCACCATGTCCACAGTCTAATAAGATAAGGTGAATACAAAAACAGGAAGATTTTCAGTTCAGTATAACGTCATCATAACTCTGTATGGTCTGGTTTAGAACTTAAAAGGTTCATGTAATTGCGGTTTAAACTTCTTAATAACGGACAAAAGGCCTTGGATAATACACACTGGGCAGAGCTAGTGATGTTGGTTTTATGAAATCATTACTTTTAACAGTACAGTGTGAAGGAGTTGGCAACATCTAGTGGTTTGTTTGCAGATTGCAACCAAGTGAGAACCCCTCCACTCACTACTCCCTTTCCAAGAATGCGGTAACGTGAGCCGCCAAATGCAATACCATGATAACGCTGATTGCCTCGCTCAGAGTCCATCCTTACCATAATAACACTACTTTAGGAGAGAGAAGAAAACAAACATGGGACAACAAAAGGACATAGAGCATGGGACATTTTGGGGCGGCGTTGGCACAGAGGTAGAGCAGGTCATCCATCAATCGAAAGGTCGGCGGTTCGATCCCTGGCTCCTCCAGTCCACATGTCGAAGTGTCCTTGAGCAAGATACTTAACCCCAAATTCCTCCCGAAGGCTGAGCCATCGGTGTGTGAATGAGTATTTAGATTAGATCCTGATGGGCAGGTTGGCCCCTTGTATGGCAGCCTCTGCCATCAGTGTATGAATGTGTGTGTGAATTGGTGAATGCTGACATGTAGTGGAAAAGCACTTTGAGTGGTCGGAAGACTAGAAAAGCGCAGTATAAATGCAAGTCCATTTACCATTAGACAATCACAGTCGTTATTAAATAAATTCTAAGCGCCAATTTTAAAATCAGCCAGTGGGATGAGATATTCTGTAATTCATTCAATTTATAAGGTGCAAAGAAGTGGAGTTTTTTGGAGCAGTTTTCCCAAGTTCGGTATTGATCAACTAGAGTTAAACAGTCCTAAGATCTGGTCTGGTGAGCAGTGGTTTTAAATTTCAGAAAATATGTGATATCTGACTGAGACAGCTTTTGCAGGACACCTTAAAAGTTTACTTTTAAGAAGAAGAAGCTCGCCATGTGAGTCACGTACAATCTCGTGAGGAAAAGGACGCGGAAGCGAAGAGTCTACAGATTCCGTCAATGTCTGAACCATATTTCTGGGCGGTATTATCACAAAGATATCAATAGAAACATAGAGTAAACATCGCGTATCTGTGCTGCCGCGTTTGTAGACCTCAGAGGAATTAAACCACTCACCTCTAGCGGCATGTGCTTGCGATTCACTCTGTCTTGTTATTGTGACTCAATCTAAGATAAACATTATGAAATTGGACTGCAGAAATATTTTGCTGTTACCTATTTCCTCCATACTCATGAGCTGCCCTGTGGTGGTGGGCACGACTGTATGAGTAGGAACTCCATGCTGGCGTAGAAAGGTCATGGCGAAGGTCTGCACCTCCAGCCGGGTCGCATTCTTACTCTCTTCTGAGTTCATGATCTTCAGGACGTGCCTGGTACCATCCTTGTCCTCTATGAGGAAGTTCTGGTCTATATAACTAGGCAGGGTGGAGATCTCAGTTACGGACATCCCATAGAGTTGCAGTGATAGTTTGGTTGCTTGCTGCAGGTTGAGCCTTGGCCTTGGATAAACAGCTGTGGCATTATCTGCACATAGGAATAAAATCACAACACAATTTTGCACAAGCTTTTTAAACTGTGAAAACCAGAAACACATGTTTGAGTATGTCAAGTGAGTTTGTTAGTAAAACTTTGTAGAGAAAGATGCAAGTCTGACAGTGATAGGACATTTTGCTACCCTATTTATACTGACTTGCTCTACCGGTTTATACTAACTTGCTGCATTTCTCTATTCTGTAGTGACAATGGATGATCTGTTATGACGGTTTGACATCTGATGCTTTTTTCAGGTAATTCTGCTTTGATTTGATGTTATTTATCTTATGTTATTTATATGTCACCCTGCTGCAGTAAAATGAGACGTTTTCTAAAGAGGCTTTGCTGCTCGGAAACACTACCACTTTTGTCAACAGGGACCGCTAAAATCAACCCAAAATTAAAGTTTTTCATACGAGTAGCTTTACGTAAAAGTATGTAAGCATAATCAGAAAAATGTACTTAAAGCTGCAGTGGGTAGAATTGGCGCAAATATGATTTAAATAAAGTTATTTTTATAAAACGGTCACTACATCCTGACAGTAATGCACGAGACAGGTAATCTGAAAAAAATCTGAAAGATTTCACAGACTGGAGGAAAACAACCAATCAGAGTCAAGCTGGATGGATATATATATATATTTATAAAGTCTCAATGACTATACAGTATGAGAGCTTTTAATGGACCATATTTTCCAGTCATTTTAACATTTAATATGTGCACTTACCCATCGTCTTCGAGCAGATAATGTAGAGGAGTGAGAGGCAGTAGACCCACCCTGGTCTCCACGATTTGAGGAGTCTGTCAAACCGGATCCTCCTAACTAACACCCACCCCCTGAATGCCCTGAGGCCTGTACTACGAAGCAGGATTTGGCGTTATCGAGGTAACTTCAGGGTTAACCCTGGGTTTTCCGTCCTACGAAGAGTTAGGTATCTCGTTCCCTCGAGGGAACGAGTTACTAACTCGAGGGAACGAGATATACTTTATTGTTCCCCGGGGTCAAATTGAGCTACCATAAATATTTAATCGCATGATTGTCCATGACTAATTGTGATTTACCACGAATTATTCGCACATTGTTTATCTGTTCAAAATGTACCGTAAAGGGAGATTTGTGAAGTATTTAATACTCTTATCAACCTGGGAGTGGGCAAATACGCTTGCTTTATGCAAATGTATGTATATATTTATTATTGGAAAGCAATTAACAACACAAAACAATGACAAATATTGTCCAGAAACCCTCACAGGTACTGCATTTAGCATAAAAAAAATATGATCAAATCATAACATGGCAAACTGCAGCCCAACAGGCAACAACAGCTGTCAGTGTGTCAGTGTGCTGACTTGACTATGACTTGCCCCAAACTGCATGTGATTATCATAAAGTGGGCATGTCTGTAAAGTGGAGACTCGTGGGTACCCATAGAACCCATTTACATTCACATATCTTGAGGTCAGAGGTCAAGGGACACCTTTGAAAACGGCCATGACAGTTTTTCCTCACCAAAATTTAGTTTAGTTTTTGCGTTATTATTGCGTATATATACTGTATATATATATATATATAAACATAGAAAAATCATAAGAAAATATGAAATATGCATAACAACAGTGCAAATAACAATGTTGAAAAATAGGATCTATCATTAAGAGTGTAAAAATGCAAGAATAGTATAAATAAATAATAATATTAGATTATTGCACAGCTGAATTGTTGCACTAAAGTATTTTACTGTGAAGTTAGTATTGCACAGTTGAAGATATAATAAATTATAGGGTTGCAGCTGCTGATAAGGGAAAACATTTATAAATATAATTATGTTATGCAACACTTTGCCCTGCAACAATTATACAGCAGACTAATTGCGCATGACTCTTACAACAGGTCTGGACCGCTTGCAAAATGTGTTCGTGCCTAAGAGAAAATTGGTGAGTGCGGTAAGTTCTCCACTCGTACAAGCCGTTAATGAATAAAGGAATTTAGGAAAGAGTTCTTTGTACTCAATTTATGGTTCCACTGATGTACTTTTTAAATTACTTGCATGCTACAGTTGTAATATACATTTTAATGAAAATGTTACCACATATGGTTTTGGTCAGAAATACAGCAATTATAGTACATGCCTGATACACATACAGGGTGTATTTGTTGTTGATGTTTTTTACTAAAGGCAATGCAACCTCCATTGGAAGCAGGCGCTAATGAGGACCACACGAGGGCAGTATTACACCAGATTTTATCTGTAAAGATGGGGACTTGCAGTACTAAAACGGTTGATCTGACAAGTTTTCAAAGCACATTATTAAACAAAATAATGCAGGAGTAAATGTTATATAAATATAATTGATGCCCTGAATTATAATATAAGAATTATAATGTGACTGTATATCTAATCAGATCTATTTGCATGTAGTTTGTGGAGGTAGTGGAGGAGTGGCCAGTCACTCAGACAGTGATAAAGAGCTGCCAAGACTTGCACAGACTTGGAACATACAACATGCAACTGGAATGTGGTAGAGCTAGTTTGATAAACCAGCAATCAGTGAAATGACGCCGTTTCATAATTTCCAACTGCATCTGCAGCTTTAAGGGATTTCTGTATTTGTTTAGAGTTTTGCTGCATGTCTTAAAGCATTTTGAGTTGGATGAGTGTGGTGTTTTGTTTGGATTATGTTGGATTAGAGCAATTTGTGAAGCCTCGTTATTTGAATCTGTTGGGACAGTTGTGTTTTTTTCTTGTGTAATTAAACGATTTTCTCAATTTAAAAGCACAATCCAAAATGCACTGGAATCAGGGGCGATTCTAGGATCAGACCCCAGTGTTTAGGGACCCCAGTATGCAGAAATATTCAAATACACCATTTTAGAATAGGCAGAAATAACACATTTATACTGCATGCAAAAAATGTTTGGATTTTTTTGCCCAAAACTGAATGTGTTTATCATAAAGTCGGTATTTCTGTAAAGGGGAGACTCATGGATACCCACAGACTCTATTTCATGAGCATATATTGAGGTCAAAGATCAAGAGACCCCTTTGAAAATGGCCATGCCACTTTTTCCTCGCCAAAGTTTAGTCTATATTTGGAGCGTTATTTAGCCTCCGTCTCGATAATCTAGCATGACATGTTACAGTAATGACGGTGGACTCAGAGGGTTCAATAATCCTTTTTTAGGGGTGCCGAGATGAAATGTAGCTGTGCTTGAGCACGTCTGAACAGAGTCTAAAATCCCCCGATTGGAACGCATAGTTTAACTGCTACTCAGCTGAAGTTGCCTGACATCACAGACACAGCAGCATGGTTAACAGCATTTTACAACAGGCAGGTCTAATATCACACAACAAGAACCCTGAAGTGGCTTCAGAAAAATCCCTCATATATCTGTTAACAGTTGACTGCATTTCTGTATGTTAATTTCTGTGCTAGTTTTGAGGGGGAATTCATGACTTTGCCCTTCACAAATCTGATCAATGTTATGTTGAGATAATGTCATCTTATTAGCCAAAGCATATGTTGCATGAACAATATAATACAGAGGTTACATATGACAACAAAATATAGGACTTTTAACTATTATTATATTTTAGAGTGAAACTATTATTTTAACCAAGATATAATGTTTTCGAGCCGAGAGCATGGGGAACTTTTTTTTTTATATATATATATATATATATACATACAAGATGTTTAGACTAGGGCTGTCAAAGTTAACGCGATATCAACACGTTAACGCAAATTCGTTTTAACGCCACTAATTTCTTTAACGCATTAACGCAATTGATCTTTCAGAGGTTGTAGTAGGTTTTAAAGCTAGAGCTTAGATACTGGCATCATATGAAACTAGAAATCCTAATGACTCCATTGGTACCAATCATGTCATACTAGCTTGTCTCAAAGGAGGTTAAATAACACTCCAAATTCACGCTAAATTTTAGCGAGGGAAAACTGGCATGGCCATTTTCAAAGGAATCCCATGACCTCTGACCTCAAGATATGTTAAAAAAATGGGTCCTATGGGTACCCACGAGTCTCCCCTTTACAGACATGCCCACTTTATGATAATCACGTGCAGTTTGGGGCAACTCATAGTCAAGTCAGCACACTGACAGCTGTTGTTGAGTTTGCCATGATATGATTTGAGCATATTTGTATGCTAAATGCAGAACCTGTGAGGCTTTCTGGACAATAATAACAACCCTAGTTTAGACAGTAAGAAATCTAAATCTAATCTGATATGCATTTTTATGTATGTTACTGAATGTATGTCCACACCAGATCAAACCACATGGTTTTGTAATTCTCCTGTAGGGTTGTTACAGTATACAGTTTGCATGTACAATACAGCATGGCTCCATAGTACTAAGTGACATAATAGTTCACCACAAAGAGGTAAGGAGGTAAACAGTAGGCTTGTCAGTTTAAAAAAGAGCAAGTGGTTCTGAAACATACCAGAGAGAGGACTGTATAGGGGTGTGGTCAGCACTTGCTTTTTCATAGACCTGAGTTAAGTAGTAACATTAACCAATTTCCTGTCTTACAAGTGTAGTAACATAAAGATATGTTTTATGATGCAGGTCAAAGACCATACGAACTGAATTATCTGTTGGACAACTGCAGACGTGGCCATAAGTAAGTAGAAGAACAGATGTGATAGTGAGTGAGGAAACCTCCTCAGGACAGGACTTGAGTTATTTATGAATGAACATCAACAGTGATTACATATCATTACCTTCTTTATTAAAAATGATTATATGATCAATATTCTACCCTCTGAGCCACAGCCGCCCCAATCATCACCCTTTATTATTTGATTAATATCTTTTCTGCTTCCCCAGGATGCATTCGGCTGAAACACAAAGTCACCAGTTAACCCGGTTAGAAGACACAGACTTGCCTCCGCAGTAATGGCAGCACCGCTAGATGGCAGAACACACAAAGCGGTCGCCGGATTCGTCTATAATAGACACAATAGTTTACTGTATAGTGAGCAGTAAAAAATGTTTGTCATCACTTGAAGCTCAACTGTTTGCATCTTTAAAATAAAATATGGAGCATTGCATTGTGGGAATGTTAGGAGAAAGTAGTGTAAATGACATGGACCCTATTTTTGAAGAATTTTTGAGCCAACTAAAGGATCACAGATTTTACACACTCAGAATTCGGATACAGTATGCGATATTGGCGCAAATATGATTTAAAAAAGTTATTTTTAGAAAACGGCCGCTATATCGTGACAGTAGTACATGAAACAGGTAACCTGAAAAAAATCCTGTTCCCTTCCCTCTGTGTCCTCCGGTGCTCCTAACGGATCTGAAGGATTTCACTTACCGAGGAAAACAAGCAGTCAGAGCTGATCTGAGGTCTGCGTCTATGAGAGCCGCTGTCAATCAAATCGGGGAACTCCGACCAAACGGTCAAACTAGGCAGCCCCTGATCAGATATGAATCAATATGATATATGATGAGCTATTTAGCTGATAAAATGAGAAATTTGTGACCGAGCCGCCATTGTAAAATCTGTTGAAGGAAGCCAAGTTCTGGTCACATGACCGGAAACACAGCCAAATAGGAACGCTCTCTCTCCGAAATTACCTGTGATTAGTCCAAATCTGCCGTCAGGGCTAGATTTTTCTAAAGCCTGAAAACAGAGCCATAGAGGAGCAGAAGTTTAAATAAAATGGTGGACAATAAATATTGTGAAGTCTACCGTACATAGGGAGGGATTTTGAACACAGACATCGTCTACACTAAAATGTATGTGTGTGAGTGTAATGGCTGTGAAATATGTAATCAAATGAATATAATGTCCAACCAAGTGGCTTGTAAACATACAGAGGAGCACCAAAGTCTACAAGTCCACTGGAGTAATAAACTCTCATGACTTTAGGCACTTATTAAAAATGATTCTGTTTCTTAAATGTAATGATTGGTCAGTTGTGGCTGCCAGAAATAACCCTTCATGATGAGTTACTCACTTTACAGCACGTTTCCCTAAAAGCTTTCTTACCCTTTCTCTGTTATTTTGTTCACCATTATGGCTTTTACAGTACATGATCCATTGTTACTATAGAGTATATAGTAACAAGTATAGTATAGTATAGTATATCAAGACTTCCTTTTGCTACCTTACCCATCTCTGATTCAGAGCTCTGCTGCGTTTTTACTGTGAAATTGTCATTGTTTTTAACTGTTGATCTTAAAATTATACTTGATATGGACAAAAGGTTGGAAAAGTGGAATCACCCTATTGTGCGTTGAAATTTGTGAATGGCTTTCCTCAGATTTCTCACTTTCTGTCACTGAATTGAGCAGCACTCTGAAACCACACCTCCTGCACCTGCTCCTTTCCGAGCTCCCAGAGGTCACGGAGAATGTGGACGCCCTTCCTGGCTGAAATCATGATATACTCTGCGTTTTCCGGATGCAAGGCCACAAAGTGACGAGCGAAAACCAACGACTGGCTGAGGCGGGACAGCACCAGCACATACAGGCAATCTTTCTCTGCCTCGTTGAGGGGAAAGACACTTTCCCAGCCCGCGAGGACAGGTCCACCCACCTCTATGGGTTTAGGGTGCTCCAACATCATGTACATTATAGCGATGGCGAGCTCATAGATGTAGTAGCCGCTGTTCATTAGCCCAAAGTCAAGGATGCCAGAAATCCTGTGGCCGCCGTTCTCATCAGGTTGTACGAGCACATTGAGGTCACTGAAGTCACAATGGTTAATGCCTTCGAAAACGAAGAAATCAAATTATATTTATGGGAACCAAAATGCATCATCACTCATGTACTCAGTGACATATCCAGTGTCTGCTGACAGAGTACAAGCTGCCAATGAGCTGTGTCAAGGTAAGTGAGTAGAAGAATGTCTGTACTTACTAGCTCACTAATCCAAATGTTTAAAAGTAAATATCATACTCACACTTGCGGAAATTGGAGCGTTTAGGGACCACAGAGGTCTTGTACTGATGAATGACAGACTTCACAGCCTCCTCAAGAGTATCTCCATCTAATACATTAATGTATGCTTCCAGGAGGGGAAGATTTGACAGGCTCCATATGAGCTTCTCTCTCTGCAGCACGCTGAGTTGAGGGTGCTCCATCTGGGAAAAAAACAAACAATTATAACACCGAGAAGTGAAAGGCAGAAGAAAAAGTACAAGACAGAAGTGAACATACTGTATAGGTAAACATTTTTTACTTCGCAAAGCTTAGCACTTCAAGATGTCCAGCTTCATGCTCAATGAGCAGTGAAGGGCTAGTGCTTTATACATCTGAAATAGATTCGAAAATAATGCAAACATGGGCGACAATGAAGTAGCATAGTGACGTGGTTAGTAAATTCATGACTAAAGAACTCCAATTCAAAACAACATCAGTAGTGGGAGATGGAGCCCGACCGATTTATCAGTCAGCCGATATTATCGACCAATACTTCCACAGATACATCTGTTCAAAATGTACCTCAAAGGGAGATTTGTCAAGTATTTAATACTCTTACCAACATGGGAGTGGACAGATATGCTTGCTTTATGCAAATGTATGTATATATTTATTATTAGAAATCAATTACCAACACAAAAGAATGACAAATATTGTCCAGAAACCCTCACAGGTACTGCATATCTATAAAAATATATGCTCAATTCATAACATGTCAAACTGCAGCCCAACAGGCAGCAACAGCTGTCAGTGTGTCAGTGTGCTGACTTGACTATGACTTGCCCCAAACTGCATGTGATTATCATAAAGTGGGCATGTCTGTAAAAGGGAGACTCGTGAGTACACATAGAACCCATTTTCATTCACATATATTGAGGTCAAAGGTCAAGGGACCCCTTTGAAATGGCCATGACAGTTTTTCCTCGCCAAAATTTAGCACAAGTTTGGAGCGTTATTTAACCTCCTTCGGGACAAGCTAGTATGACATGGTTGACAGGTATATTCAATGGATTCATAAGGTTTTCTAGTTTCATATAATGCCAGTATCTTCACTCTAGCTTTAAAACTGAGCCCGCTACAACCTCCGAAAGATCAATTGCGTTAATGGTTAATGACATTACTGGCGTTAAAACGATTTTGTGTTATTTGCCAATTTTTTTACTCCCTAATATCAGAATCAGCCCCAAAAAGCTCGTACAGGTCGGGCTCTAGTGGTAGATACTGTATTGTTACTTAAGACAATTTCATAAAACAATCTTAAAGTTTTGTCTCACAGTTCAGGAATTCAGATTTTATGGTATTAAAGGGACTATTTGTAACTTATCAAGTGCATAAATCTTAACGGGTCGGATTCCCATGCGCGCTCGCGTGTGGGTACGCGAGCGCGCAGACTCCGCGGAGGCTCTGCTCCTGCTGTATGCTCCTGCTGCCTGCTTGCACACCGCGCTCGTTCTCGCTCGGCTCGCTCCACCTCCACGTGCACGCGCGCATACTACACACTGCAGAAGAGTTAGTTTAGCTCTGAGAATATCTAGTGAATGTGCAGTGGACGTTTTTGCAGAAATAAATGCTGCAGCTCCTCCAGACCAACAGAGGTTTCCCGTGTCTTGTGAAGTGACGGAGCTCCGGAGAGAGTTACGTTATCCCGACCGGGTGTCGGTGTCTCCCCCCCCCCCCCCCCCCGACCGGGTGCCCCCCCCCCGTTCCCTCCGCGGTCGGCAGGCTGAACAGGAAAAGCCAGCACTAGAATCAGCATTGATCCATGGAGAGACCTTCGTCTGGTCAGCTAACATTACTGCCAAGCAGGTGAAATATAGAGTGATATTGTGTGTTAGCTGACGTGTGTCGCCTCACTGTTTAGACCGGTGCTCGTTCATGTCAATGTAGCAAGAGCACGAGCGCGAGCGCGATCAACAGGACGCTGACTTTCGTTGACATTGAGGCCACAGGTGTCGCTGTGAACAAGCAATTTCTGATTCTTACATATAGCCCCTTTAATGTTCTGAAAGTTTCACAGGGTTGTTACCGTTATACCTCTTGTAGGATTTTGTCCATTCTGGCTGCCATCTTGCCGGTTTCATACAGTAACTGTGGTGTTAAAGGAACCTTGGAAATCGTGGTTCCAGGCAAATAAGTCAGCAGCCTCACTAGGTACTCCTGACAACCATAGCCACAATCTGCCGAAGGTAAAGACAGGATTAGTGTTACAGCCATTGCTCACGCTCATCAGAATCAGAATCATGTTTATTGCCAGGTGTATCAGGTATACACTAGGACTTTGCTTTGGTTCGTTGGTGCAAATAAGCAGTAAAAAATAACAATAGAATAATTAACGTAAGAATAAAATAAGAATAAAAATTTAAATTCTACCAATATACAACATAAGATATAAAAAAATAAACATAGTATAAAAATATAAACAGTGCAAATATTGCCGGTGTGCAAACAGTCAGGTACCAGAGAGAGAGAGAGAGAGAGAGAGAGAGAGATAGTGGGGGGGTGGTATTGAGTGTGTATGAGAGAAGGGGAGGCAGTGGTGTGATGTGTGTGAGTGTGAGTGTGTGGGAGAGAGAGAGAGAGGGGGCAGAAATGTGTGTGTGTGTGTGTGTGTGTGTGTGTGTGTAAGTGTGAGAGAGAGAGGGGGGGGCAGTAGTGTGTGTGTGTGTGTGTGTGTGTGTGTGCGTGTTTGTGTGTGTGTGTGTGTGTGTGTGAGAGAGAGAGATTGTTAGTGTAACTACTCAACTGGTCAAGTTCCAACAGCAGAGCTCAACACTTCTTTCTCTCTGACACAGCATTGACCTCAGGGCCAATTTCATCTACTCAGCATGAGCACACGCTCACAGACATGCATACGGATGTATGGAAGCAAATAAGAGACATAAGTATTTCAATTTTAACAGTCACTGAATACTGAATATATCAACATGTATACGCTTGTCTGCGTGATGTTTGCATACCTACATGTTTCGATAACAAGGTTTATCTGTGTTGTGTAATTGGTTAATTCATTTTAATTCAATTGATCAAGTTTTATTCATTGATTTATGTCCTGAATGTCTGATAAGTTTCAGAATAAAAAAACAGATGAAAGTTGACATAAAGGCGTGTGTGACTGGTCTCATACCGATTTCTTCCAGACTCATGAGCTGTCCTGAGGCGGTGGGCAGGGCCGTTTGGGTAGGAAGTCCATTCCGGTGCAGGAAGGACATGGCATACGTCTGCATCTCAATCAGGGAGGGGTTCTTACTGTCTTCTGAGTTAATTATCTTCAGGAGGTACTCGCCACCCTCGACGGGCGCCACGTAGAAGTTCTGGTCATAATAGCTCGGCAGAGAGCGTATTTCTGATGGCGTCAGCCCGAAGAGCCTCTTGACCATCTCAACCACCTGAGAGTGGCTGAAGTCGGGCTTGGCATGCTTCACTGACATTGTTGCTGAATGAAAACAACATGCTATCACAAAAAAAAACATTGCTTGCAGAAATCTATGAAACAAAGACATCATAGTAACCTTTACTTAATATCTAATAATTTAAAGGGTGGGTCCATCTGCATTCTTTTCCATGGAAAAGCCCACTCAGCCGTTGCAAAAAGCAGTAATGTAGGTTACAGAAGTGAGGTTACCGAAGCTGATCAATAAGGTTATGAATAATGTGAACGCCAGCACTAGCTGAGTCAAAGTTAGCTGTGCTAAGTTTGGAAATAACTTAAAGGGTTAGTTCGGAGTTTTTGAAGTGGGGTTGTATGTATACTGCGAGGTAAAATGATTGCTGTGAATGTAGTCTGGTGGCTTTGAAGAGAGTGATATAAAGGCTTCAGTTCCCCGTCGGAAAGGGCTGTCTGATCAACCCAAAATTAAAGTTCTTCATACTAGTAGCTTTACGTAAAAGTATGTAAGCATAATCAGAAAAAATGTACTTAAAGCTGCAGTGGGTAGAATTGGCGCAAATATGATTTAAATAAAGTTATTTTTATAAAACGGTCACTACATCCTGAAAGTAATGCACGAGACAGGTAATCTGAAAAAAATCTGAAAGATTTCACAGACTGGAGGAAAACAACCAATCAGAGTCAAGCTGGATGGATATATATATATATTTATAAAGTCTCAATGACTATACAGTATGAGAGCTTTTAATGGACCATATTTTCCAGTCATTTTAACAGATAATATGTGCACTTACCCATCGTCTTCGAGCAGATAATGTAGAGGAGTGAGAGGCAGTAGACCCACACTGGTCTCCACGATTTGAGGAGTCTGTCAAACCGGATCCTCCTAACTAACACCCACCCCCTGAATGCCCTGAGGCCTGTACTACGAAGCAGGATTTGGCATTAGCGAGGTAACTTCAGGGTTAACCCTGGGTTTTCCGTCCTACGAAGAGTTAGGTATCTCGTTCCCTCGAGGGAACGAGTTACTAACTCGAGGGAACGAGATATACTTTATTGTTCCCCGGGGTCAAATTGAGCTACCATAAATATTTAATCGCATGATTGTCCATGACTAATTGTGATTTACCACGAATTATTCGCACATTGTTTATCTGTTCAAAATGTACCGTAAAGGGAGATTTGTGAAGTATTTAATACTCTTATCAACATGGGAGTGGGCAAATACGCTTGCTTTATGCAAATGTATGTATATATTTATTATTGGAAAGCAATTAACAACACAAAACAATGACAAATATTGTCCAGAAACCCTCACAGGTACTGCATTTAGCATAAAAAAAATATGATCAAAATCATAACATAACTGCAGCCCAACAGGCAACAACAGCTGTCAGTGTGTCAGTGTGCTGACTTGACTATGACTTGCCCCAAACTACATGTGATTATCGTAAAGTGGGCATGTCTGTAAAGTGGAGACTCGTGGGTACCCATAGAACCCATTTTCATTCACATATCTTGAGGTCAGAGGTCAAGGGACCCCTTTGAAAACAGCCATGACAGTTTTTCCTCACCAAAATTTAGTTTAGTTTTTGCGTTATTATTGCGTATATATACTGTATATATATATATATATATATATATATAAACATAGAAAAATCATAAGAAAATATGAAATATGCATAACAACAGTGCAAATAACAATGTTGAAAAATAGGATCTATCATTAAGAGTGTAAAAATGCAAGAATAGTATAAATAAATAATAATATTAGATTATTGCACAGCTGAATTGTTGCACTAAAGTATTTTACTGCGAAGTTAGTATTGCACAGTTGAAGATATAATAAATTATAGGGTTGCAACTGCTGATAAGGGAAAAAATGTATAAATATAATTATGTTATGCAACACTTTGCACTGCAACAATTAGACAGCAGACTAATTGCGCATGACTCTTACAACAGGTCTGGACCGCTTGCAAAATGTGTTCGTGCCTAAGAGAAAATTGGTGAGTGCGGTAAGTTCTCCACTCGTACAAGCCGTTAATGAATAAAGGAATTTAGGAAAGAGTTCTTTGAACTCAATTTATGGTTCCACTGATGTACTTTTTAAATTACTTGCATGCTACAGTTGTAATATACATTTTAATGAAAATGTTACCACATATGGTTTTGGTCAGAAATACAGCAATTATAGTACATGCCTGATACACATACAGGGTGTATTTGTTGTTGATGTTTTTTACTAAAGGCAATGCAACCTCCATTGGAAGCAGGCGCTAATGAAAACCACACGGGGGCAGTATTACACCAGATTTGATCTGTAAAGATGGGGACTTTCAGTACTAAAACGGTTGATCTGACAAGTTTTCAAAGCACATTATTAAACAAAATAATGCAGGAGTAAATGTTATATAAATATAATTGATGCCCTGAATTATAATATAAGAATTATAATGTGACTGTATATCTAATCAGATCTATTTGCATGTAGTTTGTGGAGGTAGTGGAGGAGTGGCCAGTCACTCAGACAGTAATAAAGAGCTGCCAAGACTTGCACAGACTTGGAACATACAACATGCAACTGGAATGTGGTAGAATAGGTTTGATAAACCAGCTGAAATGACGCTGTTTCATAATTTCCAACTGCATCTGCAGCTTTAAGGGATTTCTGTATTTGTTTAGAGTTTTGCTGCATGTCTTAAAGCATTTTGAGTTGGATGAGTGTGGTGTTTTCTTTGGATTATGTTGGATTAGAGCAATTTGTGAAGCCTCGTTATTTGAATCTGTTGGGACAGTTGTGTTTTTTTCTTGTGTAATTAAACAATGTTCTCAATTTAAAAGCACAATCCAAAATGCACTGGAATCAGGGGCGATTCTAGGATCAGACCCCAGTGTTTAGGGACCCCAGTATGCAGAAATATTCAAATACACCATTTTAGAATAGGCAGAAATAACACATTTATACTGCATGCAAAAAATGTTTGGATTTTTTTGCCCAAAACTGAATGTGTTTATCATAAAGTCGGTATTTCTGTAAAGGGGAGACTCATGGGTACCCACAGACTCTATTTCATGAGCATATATTGAGGTCAAAGATCAAGAGACCCCTTTGAAAATGGCCATGCCACTTTTTCCTCGCCAAAGTTTAGTCTATATTTAGCCTCCGTCTCGATAATCTAGCATGACATGTTACAGTAGTGACGGTGGACTCAGAGGGTTCAATAATCATTTTTTAGGGGTGCCGAGATGAAATGTAGCTGTGCTTGAGCACGTCTGAACAGAGTCTAAAATCCCCCCTGATTGGAACGCATAGTTTAACTGCTACTCAGCTGAAGTTGCCTGACATCACAGACACAGCAGCATGGTTAACAGCATTTTACAACAGGCAGGTCTAATATCACACAACAAGAACCCTGAAGTTGCTTCAGAAAAATCCTTCATATATTTGTTAACACTTGACTGCATTTCTGTATGTTAATTTCTGTGCTAGTTTTGAGGGGGAATTCATGACTTTGCCCTTCACAAATCTGATCAATGTTATGTTAAGATAATGTCATCTTATTAGCCAGAGCATATGTTGCATGAACAATATAATACAGAGGTTACATATGACAACAAAATATAGGACTTTTAACTATTATTATATTTTAGAGTGAAACTATTATTTTAACCAAGATATAATGTTTTGGAGCCGAGAGCATGGGGAACTTTTTTTTTTTATATATATATATATATACATACAAGCTGTTTAGTCTAGGGCTGTCAAAGTTAACGCGATATCAATACGTTAACGCAAATTCGTTTTAACGCCACTAATTTCTTAAACGCATTAACGCAATTGATCTTTCAGAGGTTGTAGCAGGTTTTAAAGCTAGAGCTAAGATACTGGCATCATATGAAATTAGAAATCCTAATGACTCCATTGGTACCAATCATGTCATACTAGCTTGTCTCAAAGGAGGTTAAATAACACTCCAAATTCACGCTAAATTTTATCGAGGGAAAACTGGCATGGCCATTTTCAAAGGAATCCCATGACCTCTGACCTCAAGATATGTAAATAAAAATGGGTCCTATGGGTACCCACGAGTCTCCCCTTTACAGACATGCCCACTTTATGATAATCACGTGCAGTTTGGGGCAACTCATAGTCAAGTCAGCACACTGACACACTGACAGCTGTTGTTGAGTTTGCCATGATATGATTTGAGCATATTTTTATGCTAAATGCAGTACCTGTGAGGCTTTCTGGACAATAATAACAGCCCTAGTTTAGACAGTAAGAAATCTAAATCTAATCTGATATGCATTTTTATGTATGTTACTGAATGTATGTCCACACCAGATCAAACCACATGGTTTTGTAATTCTCCTGTAGGGTTGTTACAGTATACAGTTTGCATGTACAATACAGCATGGCTCCATAGTACTAAGTGACATAATAGTTCACCACAAAGAGGTAAGGAGGTAAACAGTAGGCTTGTCAGTTTAAAAAAGAGCAAGTGGTTCTGAAACATACCAGAGAGAGGACTGTATAGGTGTGGTCAGCACTTGCTTTTTCATAGACCTGAGTTAAGTAGTAACATTAACCAATTTCCTGTCTTACAAGTGTAGTAACATAAAGATATGTTTTATGATGCAGGTCAAAGACCATACGAACTGAATTATCTGTTGGACAACTGCAGACGTGGCCATAAGTAAGTAGAAGAACAGATGTGATAGTGAGTGAGGAAACCTCCTCAGGACAGGACTTGAGTTATTTATGAATGAACATCAACAGTGATTACATATCATTACCTTCTTTATTAAAAATGATTATATGATCAATATTCTACCCTCTGAGCCACAGCCGCCCCAATCATCACCCTTTATTATTTGATTAATATCTTTTCTGCTTCCCCAGGATGCATTCGGCTGAAACACAAAGTCACCAGTTAACAAGGTTAGAAGACACAGACTTGCCACCGCAGTAATGGCAGCACCGCTAGATGGCAGAACACACAAAGCGGTCGCCGGATTCGTCTATAATAGACAATAGTTTACTGTATAGTGAGCAGTAAAAAATGTTTGTCATCACTTGAAGCTCAACTGTTTGCATCTTTAAAATAAAATATGGAGCATTGCATTTTGGGAATGTTGGCAGAAAGTAGTGTAAATGACATGGACCCTATTTTTGAGGAATTTTTGAGCCAACTAAAGTATGGATCACACATTTTACACACTCAGAATTCGGATACTTAAAGCTGCAGTATGCGATATTGGCGCAAATATGATTTAAAAAAGTTATTTTTAGAAAACGGCCGCTATATCGTGACAGTAGTACATGAAACAGGTAACCTGAAAAAAATCCTGTTCCTCTGTGTCCTCCGGTGCTCCTAACGGCATCTGAAGGATTTCACTTACCGGAGGAAAACAAGCAGTCAGAGCTGATCTGAGGTCTGCTGTCTATGAGAGCCGGCTGTCAATCACTCGCGAACTCCGACCAAACGGTCAAACTAGGCAGCTCTGATCAGATATGAATCAATATGATATATGATGAGCTATTTAGCGGTAAAATGAGAAAGTTTGTGACCGAGCCGCCATTGTAAAATCTGTTGAAGGAAGCCAAGTTCTGGTCACATGACCGGAGCACAGCCAATAGGAACGCTCTCTCTCTCTGTAATTACCTGTGATTAGTCCAAATCTGCCGTCACGGGCTAGATTTTTCTAAAGCCTGAAAACAGAGACATGAGGAGGAGCAGAAGTCTAGTTTTCTCTCAGAACACTTGAATTACAATATGCTGAAAGGTTATTATGGAATTTTTGCCAAATTATACCAAAAAATTGTTGCCTACTGCCACTTTAAATAAAATGGCGAACAATAAATATAGTGAAGTCTACCGTACATAGGGAGGGATTTTGAACACAGACATCGTCTACACTAAAATGTATGTGTGTGAGTGTAATGGCTGTGAAATATGTAATCAAATGAATATAATGTCCAACCAAGTGGCTTGTAAACATACAGAGGAGCACCAAAGTCTACAAGTCCACTGGAGTAATAAACTCTCATGACTTTAGGCACTTATTAAAAATGATTCTGTTTCTTAAATGTAATGATTGGTCAGTTTTGGCTGCCAGAAATAACCCTTCATGATGAGTTACTCACTTTACAGCACGTTTCCCTAAAAGCTTTCTTACCCTTTCTGTTATTTTGTTGACCATTATGGCTTTTACAGTACATGATCCATTGTTACTATAGAGTATATAGTAACAAGTATAGTATAGTATAGTATATCAAGACTTCCTTTTGCTACCTTACCCATCTCTGATTCAGAGCTCTGTTGCGTTTTTACTGTGAAATTGTCATGTTTTTAACCGTTGATCTTAAAATTATACTTGATATGGACAAAAGGTTGGAAAAGTGGAATCACCCTATTGTGCGTTGAAATTTGTGAATGGCTTTCCTCACAGATTTCTCACTTTCTGTCACTGAATTGAGCAGCACTCTGAAACCACACCTCCTGCACCTGCTCCTTTCCGAGCTCCCAGAGGTCACGGAGAATGTGGACGCCCTTCCTGGCTGAAATCATCAGATACTCTGCGTTTTCCGGATGCAAGGCCACAGAGTGACGAGCTAAAACCAACGACTGGCTGAAGCGGGACAGCACCAGCACATACAGGCAATCTTTCTCTGCCTCGTTGAGGGGAAAGACACTTTCCCAGCCCGCGAGGACAGGTCCACCCACCTCTATGGGTTTAGGGTGCTCCAACATCATGTACATTATAGCGATGGCGAGCTCATAGATGTAGTAGCCGCTGTTCATGTCCCCAAAGTCAAGGATGCCAGAAATCCTGTGGCCGCCGTTCTCATCAGGTTGTACGAGCACATTGAGGTCATTGAAGTCACCATGGTTAATGCCTTCGAAAACGAAGAAATCAAATTATATTTATGGGAACCAAAATGCATCATCACTCATGTACTCAGGGACATATCCAGTGTCTGCTGACAGAGTACAAGCTGCCAATGAGCTGTGTCAAGGCAAGTGAGTAAAAGAATGTCTCTACTTACTAGCTCACTAATCCAAATGTTTAAAAGTAAATATCATACTCACACTTGCGGAAATTGGAGCGTTTAGGGACCACAGAGGTCTTGTACTGATGAATGACAGACTTAACAGCCTCCTCAAGAGGATCTCCATCTAATACATTAATGTATGCTTCCAGGAGGGGAAGATTTGACAGGCTCCATATGAACTTCTCTCTCTGCAGCACGCTGAGTTGAGGGTGCTCCATCTGGGAAAAAAACAAACAATTATAACACCGAGAAGTGAAAGGCAGAAGAAAAAGTACAAGACAGAAGTGAACATACTGTATAGGTAAACATTTTTTACTTCGCAAAGCTTAGCACTTCAAGATGTCCAGCTTCATGCTCAATGAGCAGTGAAGGGCTAGTGCTTTATACATCTGAATTAGATTCGAAAATAATGCAAACATGGGCGACAATGAAGTAGCATAGTGACGTGGTTAGTAAATTCATGACTAAAGAACTCCAATTCAAAACAACATTAGTAGTGGGAGATGGAACCCGACCGATTTATCAGTCAGCCGATATTATCGACCAATACTTCCACAGATACATCTGTTCAAAATGTACCTTAAAGGGAGATTTGTCAAGTATTTAATACTCTTATCAACATGGGAGTGGACAGATATGCTTGCTTTATGCAAATGTATGTATATATTTATTATTGGAAATCAATTAACAACAGAAAAAAAAATGACAAATATTGTCCAGAAACCCTCACAGGTACTGCATTTAGCATAAAAATATATGCTCAATTCATAACATGGCAAACTGCAGCCCAACAGGCAACAACAGCTGTCAGTGTGTCAGTGTGCTGACTTGACTATGATTTGCCCCAAACTGCATGTGATTATCATAAAGTGGGCATGTCTGTAAAGGGGAGACTCGTGGGTACACATAGAACCCATTTTCATTCAACTATATTGAGGTCAGAGGTCAAGGGACCCCTTCGAAAATGGTCATGACAGTTTTTCCTCGCCAAAATTTAGCGCAAGTTTGGAGCGTTATTTAACCTCCTTCGGGACAAGCTAGTATGACATGGTTGACAGGTATATTCAATGGATTCATTAGGTTTTCTAGTTTCACATAATGCCAGTATCTTCACTCTAGCTTTAAAACTGAGCCTGCTACAACCTCCGAAAGATCGATTGCGTTAATGGTTAATGACATTACTGGCGTTATAACGAATTTGTGTTATTTGCCAATTTCTTTAACTCCCTAATATCAGAATCAGCCCCAAAAATCTCGTACAGGTCGGGCTCTAGTGGTAGATACTGTATTGTTACTTAAGACAATTTCATAAAACAATCTTAAAGTTTTGTCTCACAGTTCAGGAATTCAGATTTTATGGTATTAATGTTCCAAAAGTTTCACAGGGGTGTTACCGTTATACCTCTTGTAGGATTTTGTCCATTCTGGCTGCCATCTTGCCGGTTTCATACAGTAACTGTGGTGTTAGAGGAACCTTGGAAATAGTGGTTCCAGGCAAATAAGTCAGAAGCCTCACTAGGTACTCCTGACAGCCATAGCCACAATCTGCCGAAGGTAAAGACAGGATTAGTGTTACAGCCATTGCTCACGCTCATCAGAATCAGAATCATGTTTATTGCCAGGTGTATCAGGTATACACTAGGACTTTGCTTTGGTTCGTGGGTGCAAATAAGCAGTAAAAAAAAACAATAGAATAATTAAAATGTTAGAATAAAATAAGAATAAAAAATTGAAATTCTACCAATATACAACATAAGATATAAACAAGAAATAAACATAGTATAAAAATATAAACAGATAGTGCAAATATTGCCAGTGTGCAAACAGTCAGGTACCAGAGAGAGAGAGAGAGAGAGAGAGAGAGAGAGAGAGAGAGAGAGAGAGATAGTGGGGGGGTGGTATTGAGTGTGTATGAGAGAAGGGTAGGCAGTGGTGTGATGTGTGTGAGTGTGAGTGTGTGAGAGAGAGAGAGAGGGGGGGGGGGGGGCAGAAATGTGTGTGTGTGTGTGTGTGTGAGAGAGAGAGAGAGAGAGAGACAGTCACATGGGGGCAGAGCGGCTGTTGGAGAGCCCCACTGCCATGGGGAAAAACCTGTTTTTGTGGCGTGAGGTTTTGTTCCTGATGGACCTTAACCTCTTACCAGATGACCTAGCCCTCATAAAGCATGACCTGTATGCTGTGGCCTTCTCAGAGGCACGCTTATCATTACTAGAGTGGGAAAGTGCTAATGTGGCTGATGTCACGAACCTGCCACGGCCTGCTGTATTACAAAAGATTGAAGGTAAATGTGATGTTTTGCCTTGAGGCAGGGCGTGTTAGTGTAACTACTCAACTGGTCAAGTTCCAACAGCGGAGCTCAACACTTCTCTCTCTCTGACACAGCATTGACCTCAGGGCCAATTTCATCTACTCAGCATGTGCACACGCTCACAGACATGCATACGGATGTGTGGAAGCAAATAAGAGACATAAGTATTTCAATTTTAACTGTCACTGAATACTGAATATTGAAATCCAAACACCACTCTCTTTTCACCTCTCTGAAATAAAAATATGAAAGTTCTTGTTTTGCAATTTCAGAAGCTGAATTTGAATAGATTTTTTTCAATGTTCACAGATAAAAAAATTCAAGTTTCAGAATAAAAAAACAGATGAAAGTTGAGTTAAAGGCGTGTGTGACTGGTCTCATACCTATTTCTTCCAGACTCATGAGCTGTCCTGAGGCGGTGGGCAGGGCCGTTTGGGTAGGAAGTCCATTCTGGTGCAGGAAGGACATGGCATACGTCTGCATCTCAATCAGGGAGGGGTTCTTACTGTCTTCTGAGTTCATTATCTTCAGGAGGTACTCGCCACCCTCGACGGGCGCCACGTAGAAGTTCTGGTCATCATAGCTCGGCAGAGAGCGTATTTCTGATGGCGTCAGCCCGAAGAGCCTCTTGACCATCTCAACCACCTGAGAGTGGCTGAAGTTGGGCTTGGCATGCTTCACTGACATTGTTGCTGAATGAAAACAACATGCTATCACAAAAAAAAACATTGCTTGCAGAAATCTATGAAACAAAGGCATCATAGTAACCTTTACTAAATATCTAATAATTTAAAGGGGGGGTCCATCTGCATTCTTTTCCATGGAAAAGCCCACTCAGCCGTTGCAAAAAGCAGTAATGTAGGTTACCGAAGTAAGCTAACCGAAGCTGATCAATAAGGTTATGAATAACGTGAACGCCAGCACTAGCTGAGTCAAAGTTAGCTGTGCTAAGTTTGGAAATAACTGAAAGGGTTAGTTCGGAGTTTTTGAAGTGGGGTTGTATGTATACTGCGAGGTAAAATGATTGCTGTGAATGTAGTCTGGTGGCTTTGAAGAGAGAGATATAAAGGCTTCAGTTCCCCGTCGGAAAGGGCTGTCTGACGGCCAGGTAAAGCAGCTGTGGATGGGAGCAACAGAAAAACATATTTTAGCCACCTAAAAATCTGTTGTATCGTTGTCTTTAAAGCCACCAGACTCCATTCACAAAAATAGTAATTTTACCTCGCAGAACACAGGAGTTGCTTTTCTACCGCTGCATCAATTGGTTAGTTTGTTTGTGTTATTGTGTGACTTTTGGATCCGAACTAACATGGCATCCACAGCAGTACATTGCTTTGTTTCAGTACTTCTGCCTGCTTCTCCAAACTGGGAGCATGCCAAGCCAACTGCCATCTAAGTTACCGTACGTAACGTTAATACACTGACTATAAGGATATACTGTATATATACTGTACATGTAGCAGCGTCATCATGCAGAAACCTACGTCAGGTCACGTGGGAAACAGTTTTTTAGAAGTGCTTCAGAAAAAAAGCATTTTGACGCTAAAACTTACTGTACACACTTGTACAACTTTGAATCTTCAGATTTGAGTACATACGGAAAACCACTGTGAAGCTAAAGAATGATATAAAAAAAACCTAAAATAAATAAATAATGGACCCACCCTTTAAAGAGGCTATATGTAAGAATCAGAAATTACTTGTTCACAGCGACACCTGTGGCCGCAATGTCAACGAAAGTCAGCATCCTGTTGCTCGCGCTGGCGCTTGTGCTCGCGCATACATTGACATGAACGAGCACCGGTCTAAACAGTGAGGCGACACACGTCAGCTAACACACAATATCACTCTGTATTTCACCTGCTTGGCAGTAATGTTAGCTGACCAGAGGAAGGTCTCTCCATGGATCAATGCTGATTCTAGTGCTGGCTTTTCCTGTTCAGCCCGTTCGACCGCGGAGGGAACGGGGGGGAGGGGGGAGACACCGACACCGACACCCGGTCGGGGGGGGGTGGGGGGGGAGCGCGACACCCGGTCGGGACAATAACGTAACTCGCTGCGGAGCCCCGTCACTTCACAATACACGGGAAACCTCTGTTGGTCTGGAGGAGCGGCAGCATTTATTTCTGCAAAAACGTCCACTCCACAATCACTAGATATTCTCAGAGCTAAACTAACTCTCTGCAGTGTGTAGTGTGCGCGCGTTCACGTGGAGTTGGAGCGAGCCGAGCGTGGTGTGCAGGCAGCAGGCAGCAGGAGCAGAGCTGCTGCGCGCTCGCGTACCCACACGCGAGCGCGCATGGGAATCCGACCCGTTAGGATTTATGCGAGTGAAAAGTTACAAATAGTCCCTTTAAGGTACAAATTTTAGTCTGAACTGCCAAAAAGTGTATTACAGCAAGCTGCATGCCTCTTTAGGAATCAAATTATATATTTTTGCCATTATGTGATTATTGTTTAGTTATAACTATTGTTGTGATATTGATGAAGACTGTTTTTCTATTTTTTTTTTTACTTTTCTAATTCACCTTCCGAATAGCCTTACTATGCCTAATAGTAAATTAATACAATTTTTGATTAACATTTAATATTCGATGTATGATTTATCGAATAAAAATCACACACATTTGCAAAGTCCAGCTTCTCCAATGTGATGATTTGTAGTTTTTTCTTTGTCTGTGTTTTTTGGCAAAGAAGCAAATAAAATATGACATCTTGGACTCTGGGAACCCGTGATGGCCATCTTGTGCCTTATTTTCTGATACACTATGTCCAAATAATTAATCACTGAATCCTTAAAAAATGATACTTGGTTGGCCCAACTTCCTGAAGTTTAAGCTCCATTAAAAAATAACACGCAGATGAGGGTAAACAGGAAGAACTCTCCATAAACTGCACATACATCACTGCGGACGGTGTCTTTAATAAATCGTATCGAGTGTTACTGTATGTTTTGAGAGTAATGTGTTTGCATTATAAGTAGATCCACGTCGACAAACTGCTGAAGTGACTCTCTTGTAACTTAATTCAACACACTGCATGAGATAACGGTATGCTAGCTGCATGAATAACAGTTTTGGCGGGTAATAGAACAGAAATGACTCACCTGTCGGTAAACCTACCTCGCGCTGTGTCAAGTCACCAGGTGGATGATAAGTAACACGTTTTGCCTGCGAGGTCTTTCACTGAACTCTGGACGGGACAGGAGCATGAGGAGGGACAGGACTTACAGAACTATGGGTTTATCTATCTACATCCGCTGGGGTATTTCAAAATAAAACAAATGTGCGGTGGAGTCTAGCAGTAACACGAGGCGAGATGATACAGAGTGTGTGTGTCCAGCACCAGTCAAGTCAGGAAGAATTATTTCCGGTTTTTAATTCCGATGTGAAGAGAGCTGGATGCAAAAAGTTAGAAGGGATTTAACGACTGTGTGAGAGCAAATCGGCACCAGATCAACACAATGTGTATTTTTTTTTTCCGCAAGTGTCTTTATTAAATGATAAAAACGGAAGAATTAAAAAGAGGTAACTTCCGTTTGTAAATTTCAACATAAAAGTCTTACGGGCAAGTGTTTTATTTATGTTTGAATTCTGAAATTTATTATAGCAGCCAACATTTTTATCTGAACTACTGTGAAATTTAGTTTTTTAAACTTCCAAGAGACATCTGAAGTCATGTATTATTCTGATTTCTAATCCACATTTCTCTTAAAGTGGCAGTAGGCAAAACAATTTTGGGCATAATTTGGCAAAAATTCCATGATAACCTTTCAGCATATTGTAATTCAAATGTTCTGAGAGATAACTAGACTTCTGCTCCTCCTCATGGCTCTGTTTTCAGGCTTTAGAAAAATCTAGCCCGTGATGGCAGATTTTGACCAATCACAGGTCATTTCAGAGAGAGAGAGCGTTCCTATTGGCTGTGCTCCGGTCATGTGACCAGAACTTGGCTACCTTCATGAGATTTTTCAATGGCGTCTGCGTCACAAACTTTCTCATTTTACAGCTAAACAGTAACTACAAGATGATTCTGAGAACATTTGAGGCGAGAAATAGGCATTACAGTAACAGAATATTGATTCGTATTTGATCAGCGCTGCCTAGTTTGACCATTTGGTCGGAGTTCGCGAGTGATTGACAGCCGGCTCTCATAGACTGCAGCTGGACAGCGGACCTTGTTTTCCTCCGGTAAGTGAAATCCTTCAGATGCCGTTAGGAGCACCGGAGGACACAGTAGGACACAGAGGAACAGGACTTTTTTCAGGTTACCTGTTTCATGTACTACTGTCATGAAATAGCGGCCGTTTTCTAATAATAACTTTTTTAAATCATATTTTCGCCAATCTCGCATACTGCAGCTTTAAATCTGCTTGGAAATATATAACAATAATAATAATAATAATAATAATAAAAACAAGAAAGGACTTCACTGTATTTTCTAAAAAACATAAATGGATATAGATGAAAATAGAATTTGGTTCTTTTAAATGCACAGAGCATCTGAAGTCATTTATTATTCTGATTTCTAATCCAAATTTGTCGTAAAATGCTTGGAATTATTTCATATATGTCTGATAATAATAATAATGATAATAATAATAATATTAATAAAACATTCAAGGAAAGCAAAACAAAATCATACAATATGACACTATATACTTCACTGTTTTTTCTATAGTTTGAACATGCGGTAGGTTGTGGACTGGAAATGCACTTGTACTAAATTTTACAGTTTACGGTGTTAAAAATAAAAGGAATATAGATGAAACTACTATATTATTCTGATTTCTAATCCAAATTTGTCTTAAATCTGCTTGGAAATATTTCACATGCACAAATATAAATGTGCCATGTCATCCTCATTTAAAAGTGTTTTTAAATAAATTTGATCATTTTAATGCAGTCTCTGAAGCCTGTAAATAATACAAGTTTGTTTACTATACATCACTATTATTTGGTGATCTGTCTAGTATATAATTTTAAAATGCTGTCTATTTTTTCTCTCTCTCTTTGGTTCTTATTCTTCATCTCTCTAATGTTTATTTTAGTCTGTCTTTACATGAAGTCTAGGATGTCTGACTTTGTACTATCTATTTTCATAACAAAGTTAAAAAAAAAACTCTCTCAAATTCCCCTGAGCCTGGGGATCCATATTATCCTTAACACAGTCACAATTCTCCCTTAAAAGGGTCTATGTGTTTATAATACTTCATTTGTAATTCAGGAGACCACTGACCTACCCTAAATTGAGAAAAGAGGAAAAAAAGTTGTCGAAATATGTATGGACCACAAAGTGCTTGTCCCATTTACCAGCTTTGAGTCTCAATCCAACTTTTGTTTTATATAATTTGCCCCTTAAAACCTACAAATTGCATTTAGATCTTATTCCTGAAGTATTGTTAGTGCCTTTTATGCTTCATATTATCAAAACCTCTCTATCCTCTTGTGTCGTCTTGCCTTTAAAGACAACTACATACCTAACCGACATCAGATACCCTTAAGCTTTATATGTACCTCGCTCGTTTTCCCCAAACCTATTGTGTCCATGGCAACAGCTGACAATGATGGGCTCCCGGTGCAATATTTTGAACAGACCCTTTACCCCCATACAGCCTGCCTGCCATTTGAAAAGAACAGTGAAACACTGCAGGTTGTTTAACAAACCTTTTGACATTTTTTTTCTGATTCTCATCTTGCACAGTGTCTGGTAAATGCACTGTGAAGCTTATGCCTCTACTGGTACAATTCTTTGATGTGACATAAAAATCTTTTTTATATTTTATCATTAATTTATCTTGTATAGTGTGGTGAAACACTAAAAACAATGCATTGACTGTGGTATTCAGACATGTGCGGTCTTCATCCAACTTCATCCATCCATCCATCGTCTATACCTACTTATCACTTCAGCAATTTGTGTTCAAGTTACCAGCTGGGGTGATGACATTTTCACCGCAAATTAATACAAAACAAGGGAAACAAGACACAATCCACAATACGATACTATATACTTCACTGTTTTTTTTCTATAGGTTTGAACATGCATACAGAAGGTTGTGGACTGCAACTTCAAAATGCACTTACTGTACTAAATTTTACAGTTTACGGTGTTAAAAACAAAAGGGATATAGATGAAACTAGCATTGGGTTCTTTAAAATGCACAAAGCAAAGCAAAAAAAGAACAGTGTAAGGAGATTTGTTTCTTTGCATCTTCTTTCTTTCTGTCTAGTTTATATGTAGACAGGAGAGCTCTCCAGAGGGTCATAAACACAGCCCAGAAGATCGTTGGCTGCCCTCTGCCCTCCCTGGAGGACATTTCCAGTTCCCGCTGCCTCAACAGAGCCAGAAACATCATCAAGGACTCCTCCCACCCAGCACATCACCTATTCAACCTGTTGCCCTCTGGCAGGCGCTACAGGTCCATCAGAGCTCACACCACCAGACTCACAAACAGTTTCTTCCCCTGGGCATTAAGAACACTAAATACTGTCAAACAGTAAACACCCCACACTGTACAATATTTATTATTTTAGTGAATTAGCGACATTATTTATAAACAGTTTCAATTTGCACTGATCTGGAGTAGCACTCCAATATATCTGTATTATGTAGGGAACGAATGGGTACTGTGAATGTTATGTGTATAATGTGGAATGAATGCGTATTGTAGCTGTCTGTTTCTTTTATTTATTATTTTTTAACTGTACTGTTCAGGAGAAGCCCTCCAATTTCGTTGTACCATGTACAATGACAATAAAGCTTTCTATTCTATTCTATTCTATGTAGCCTATTGTTTTTTCAAATAACTACAAACAACACATTTTCTGATATTTACTTATTTTTTGTAGTACGTAAAGCTAGAGACAGTTCAGAAAGGAGACGGCGCACTGAGTTTCCTGTATGTACACATATCTTCCCAACATTCTGACACTAAAAGGACATTTTTCAGACGGACAAATCAGGAGAAAGTTAACTTTGTTTGAGACCTTTCTCTGTCTCAGCATCACACTCTGGGCGAGATCTGGCAACTATCGTTCGCCAACGCCCCAATTTTTGCAATGCTAAATATGGCTGTTAGCTGTGTAAATATCTAATTTTAGTAAAAGAATATATAAATACATTATGCAAATATAACCCAATCTGCTTTCATCCATCCACATGACGTTCACAACATTTCCAAAGGAGGTGGGGGGGGGTGAACACGCCATGACCACACCACTTATGAGACAGGAAGTGTGTACCATTTCAAACCATTGACGGAGGTTGTAATGCGTCATCTTTGTTATAGAGCATCTTTTGTGAAGCATTTGACAACAGATATTCACTATTTTAAAAGGACTGCCTATGTCACAGAAGAGATAGTTATAGTAGAATCACTTGATCCAATATTGCATGTTTATTTATTTATTATTATGGATTTTATATTGTGTGTGCATGTATTTTCTATATTGTTTTTTATTAATGTTGTGGTGTGGCATGTTTGCCAGTTTTATTATTGCATGGGTTTTTATATTTCATATTTGGTTTTATTGTGTTGTTTGCAATTTGACTGGACGAAGGATCAAGCTGATTAACTGATTTGAGACATCTGTGACAAACTGCTTCGCACACCCCTGACAGCCCTGATTGGCGGACAGAGACGCTGTGTGTTTTTTAAGTTGATTGTGGACAGGTGCGCAGGGGGTCGGACAAACAGAGAGAATCGGCAGACACGAGGGAGTGAGGACGCGGAGCTGGACACACGAGTGTGAAGTGTGGGACTGAGGAAGCTTCACCAGCACGTTTTGCCGGAAGGAAACGGGCCGACAGAGCGAGAGGGCGGCCGGGAAGAAGTAACAGACGAACCACTGCGGGACGAGCCAGGTGGAAGTGAAAAGACTTTGTTCAACGCCTAATATACGATAAGTAAAGGAAAGTGAACCCAGCAATCCACTCTGGTGTGTGCGTGTGAGCTGCTTAATTGTGTGCACCGGCCACTGAGGTTCCCTTTTACTCTCTGTAGCGTCAACGACGGACGAGGAACTGCAGGGCCGGAGCAGAGGAGCCGACGGCCGCAGGACCCCCCTCCCCCTATTGATGAACTGCGACTCAAACCCTCCCCTTTCTTAACTGTTTATTGCCCGCTGTGCCGTTGGACTGTAGCACCCCCATTTTAAGGACATTTATTGTAGTTTTATCTCAATTGCCACTGTTTTAACTGATCTTTTAACTGATCTTTTAACTGATCTTTTATCTGATCTTTTATCTGTTTTACTGGGATGGTTTTAGCAGTTTAAATAAATCTTTTAAACTGTTTATGCTGCTTTTGGTCCTCCTTAACAGTGGAAACACCTTTTAATTGCTGGTATCAAAATAAGAACCTCACACATTTGTGACATTTTTGGCGTTGTCGGCAGGATACCAGCTCCACTGTTAAGAAATGGACGCAGCCCAGCAGAGTAATGCTAATGTACCCATAACTGCACAGTTTGTTATGCCATGGTTTATGGGGGCTGCTTGGATCCCGAAATTTAGTGGTGAAAAAGGAAAGTTCACAGAATGGAGGGTTCAGATGGAGGCTATGCTAAGGGCACAAGGACTGAGCCAGCAGCAACAGGCTGATTTTGTGTTGGGTGCCCTAGAGGGAGATGCTAAGCGTGAGCTGCAGTTAACTAACCCAAGGGATAAAGACAAAGGACAGAAAGTGTTGGATCTCTTGGGAAGACTGTATGCCAAACCAGTTACCAAAGCACAGCTACGGGCTAGTTTCTTTAATTGCAGACAGCGGACTGATGAAAATGTGAATGCTTTTATTTTAAGACTGCGGGAACTCTTTTCCAGATGGCAGGAGCGGAATGAAGGTGAAGATGAAGAGGGTGATGATCTGTTGCTTGACCAGTTGATGGTGGGGTTACAAGCCGGACCCATAAAGCAGGAGTTGAGCCGACAGATGCGGCGGAATGAACGGATGACCTTTGCAGCCACCTGCAGAGAAGCTCGGGCCTTGGAACAGGAGCTGCAAGATGGGGAAGACGCCATCTTGTCCCAGAGGGTTACTGTCCCAGCCCGATCGAGCACAACTACAGCGAATGTGGCGCAATTAAAGGACCAGATACAGGCTGAGCTGCAGCAGGAACTGATAGGAGAGATGAGAAAGGAGATCCTAGAACAGATGAAAGCCCTGTCTGCTAACCTAATGGAGGAGGTAAGGACACAATTCTCCACCAGGGAGGTGCCTCCAGCCCCTACAACCCAACCCAGGGACCGTCATATACCACAAGCTCCCCCGGCGAGACAACGGCAAGCGGGCACCATGGCACCCGTCTACCAGTGGGATGCACAGGGCCGACCCATCTGTCAGAGTTGTGGTGCAGCCGGACACGTTCAGCGTCGGTGCCCCCGCCGACCATCAGGGTCTCAGGATTTTTAATCTCCCCTACAGCTGAGGGTCAAGCAGTGGGGGCAGTCACCCAAGATAAGGAGCCCACATCACAGCCTAAGCCTGCCCTGGTCGGTGAGTGTCTCGATGTTATTGTTAAAATTAATGGATGCTCTATACCTTTTGTACTTGACACAGGATCGCAGGTTACACTGCTGAGCCGAAGCTTGTTCAGGAAGCACCTGGAAGGGACTGGTGTGACCAATGCTGCAGATACCCCCTGGCTGGCCCTACGTGCTGCTAATGGCCTGGAGATCCCCTATGTGGGCTATGCTCTGGTCGACTGTATGGTAGGAAGTGTTCATGTTCCTGGAAAAGGAGTGATAATTGTCAATGATGAATGCTTAGGACCTGACAAGGGCATACTTGGCATGAACATTATTAAATCAGTATGGTCTGCTCTCACTCAAGGGAACCACCCAGGGCTGTCAGCTTTTAAAACTATCATGCCTCCAGCAGCCGGGCAGGTCTGGGATCGAGCCTTTGCAGAGTGCCAGCGAATCACCACCAGAGGTCCTCTTCCACTGTACCAGGGCATGGCAAAATTACCACGACAGCAACCAGTCATCGTTCCGCCTTACTCAGAGATGGTCCTGTGGACACAGGTATCTGAAGGTGCAGCTAACCCCTCCTGTAATGTGATTGTTGAGCCTCTCCCTGACAGTGACACCGACTGGCTTGTGGGGCGGACCCTGGCCACACTAAATGGAGGACGAGTGCCCTGCCGGATCTGCAACCCCAACCCTTACCCAGTTGAAGTCCCTCAGCGCCAGCCATTGGCCCAGGTGACAGAGGTGGCCAAGGCCGACATACAAGGAGAACAGGAACTGGTTCTCAATAGTGTGGCGCCAGATGTTGTGGAGGTGGCGGTAAGACGGGTGGGGGTTGCAGAAGGAGTCGCGGACATTGATTCGCATCCTGTGATGTCCCTACAGGGAGATGGGCTGACCCCTGACCAGCAGAGGGGGATGACCAGCCTGCTACGGAGATGGACGAAAGTGTTTGCGAGCCATGATGAGGACTTCGGCCGCACTGGTGTTGTGAAGCACCAGATACCAACAGGTTCAGCACCCCCGAGTCGTGAGAGGTATCGACCTGTCCCCCCAAGCCTATACGCCGAACTACAAACCTTGCTGCAGAACATGCTGGACAGTGGTGTGGTGAAGGAAAGTGCAAGCCCTTGGGCAGCCCCTATTGTGCTTGTCAGGAAAAAGGATGGAAGCTGGAGGTTCTGTGTGGACTACAGGAGATTGAATGCGCTAACGCATAAGGATGCCTACCCCCTACCCCGCATTGAGGAGTCATTGACTGGGCTCAAGGCGGCCAGATGGTACTCCACACTGGACTTGGCAAGCGGATATTGGCAGGTGGAAATGGACCCCGCTGACAGGGAGAAGACGGCCTTTACAACACCATTCGGCCTGTACGAATTCGAACGGATGCCATTCGGCCTGTGTAATGCCCCGGCCACGTTCCAAAGGCTGATGCAACGCTGCTTGGGAAACCTGGTAAATGACTCTCTGTTGATCTATTTGGATGATGTGGTTGTGTTTTCTCTTGATTACGACAGCCATGTGCGTCACCTAGAAGAGGTTTTCCAGCGACTCCACCAGCATGGACTGAAGCTACAACCCAAAAAGTGCCACCTATTCCAGCGAGAGGTGACCTACTTGGGACATGTCATCAGTGAGAAAGGGGTGGCTACGGATCCAGCTAAGACTGCGGCAGTGAGGGACTGGCCAATACCCGAGACAGTGAAGCAAGTAAAATCTTTCCTTGGCTTTGCTGGTTACTATCGGCGCTTTATATCTGCTTTCTCAAAGATTGCAGCACCATTAAATGCACTGACACATGGCACCACCGCACAGAATAGAAAGACAGCTCCTGTTAGCTGGTCCCCAGAGTGCCAGCAGGCGTTTGACCAGCTGAAGGAAGCCCTGTTAAATGCACCGGTCCTGGCCTATGCTGACTTCTCTCTCCCTTTCAGACTATATACCGATGCCAGCTTTGAGGGTCTGGGGGCAGTGCTGGCACAGGTACAAGGAGACAAAGAACGAGTAATTGCCTATGCCAGCCGCAGCCTCCACCCAGCGGAGCGTAATGACCAAAACTATAGCTCCTTCAAGCTGGAGCTGTTGGCCCTGAAATGGGCAGTCACTGAGAAATTCAAAGACTATCTCTATGGTGCAGAGTTTGTTATTTTCACAGATAACAACCCCTTGGTACACCTTGAGACTGCCCGGCTTGGAGCGGTGGAACAACGATGGGCGGCTCAACTGGAGAACTTCAGGTACACCATCAAATACCGCCCAGGTACGCAAAATCGCAATGCTGATGCTCTGTCCAGGTTATCTGAGCAGCAAAGAGGAATGGCGCCAGTGCATGCAGACCGGATAATGGTCGAAGGAGATGAGACATGGGAGGAACGTCAGGTCAGGGACCCAGACCTTTTCCAGGTACGACAGTGGAAAAGGCAGCAACTACCCCGTCCTGAGGTATGTGGTTCCTTCTCACCCTACATGAAACAATTGCTTGGAGAATGGGACAAAATTATACTGCAGAATGGCATACTGGGGAGGTTGTGTTGTACTGGTTCTGGGAGTGAGGCCTTCCAAGTGATTGTTCCAAAGCAGGAAGCCAAGGGTGTGTGGAGAACATACCACGATGAAATGGGCCACCCAAGCAGTGAGAGAGCGTTGGCAGCGTTACGGCAGCGCTGTTATTGGCCCAGGATGACCCAGGATGTGAAGGAGTGGACTGAAAACTGCCTACGGTGTGTGTGTGCTAAGGCTGGACCTGAGGTGAGAGCCCCTTTATTACCCATTACAACCTCATATCCATTTGAAGTTGTTGGAGTGGATTACCTTTCTCTGGGACGCCCAGATGACCGGTACCCCTATATCCTGGTGATGACTGACTTGTTCTCAAAGTATGCTCTTGCAGTGCCTACCAAAGACCAGTCTGCCAACACAACAGCCCACGCTCTGTACAGCAGCCTTATCCAGACATTTGGCTGCCCAGAACGTATCTTGACAGACCGGGGGGGAGCCTTTGAGTCATCACTACTAAGTGAGCTTTGCCAGCTCTACGGATGCCGAAAGAGCCGTACAACAGCATATCATCCCCAGGGGAACGGGGCCTGTGAGAGATTCAACCAGACCTTGTTGAAGCTCTTAAGTTCCCTGACAGAGACCGACCAGGCACAGTGGCCCAACCAGCTGCCAGCCCTCCTCCAGGCTTACAACAACACCACCCACAGTACAATAGGTATGACCCCGCACTACGTGGTATTTGGGAGGCACGCCAGGCTACCTGTGGACTGGGCAACTGGCCTGAGCCCCACCGTGGAGTCCCACACTCTACAAGGCTGGGTAAAGCAGCATCAAAAAGCCCTGAGTCACGCCTACCAGGCTGTGAAGGAACAGTCCCAACACAGACAGGAACGGGATCGGGCCCGTTACAATCGACGAGCCAAGCTAGCACCCCTGCTTCCAGGTGAGCGGGTGCTCGTTCGCAACTTCCGCAGGAGGGCCAAAGGGAAGCTGACCCCGAGATGGACCCCAGAACCATTTGTCGTGGTAACACAGCTACGGGAGGGCCACCCAGTTTATGTCCTTCGGCCGGAGGGTAAGGAAGCACCCACACGTACAGTGCACCGTAATAATCTCCGACCATGCCCTTTAGATGTGTTACAGGACAGCAGGGAGCCGGTGGGAGCACCAGAACTTTCAGTAGTGGACCCGCCAAACCAGTTGCCCCCTCCCACTTGGTGGCTTCCTGGTTTGATTATGAACTCTACCCGACCACTGGCAACCCAGTCAATAGACCCAGCTTTGGCCGAACTACCTGACCCTCCAGAAGGACCAGCAGCCCCCAGTAGTGAGCCTCAGCATCCAAACACACGTCGCTCGCGGCGAGCTAATTTTGGGTTGCCCCCAGCCAGGTATCGCATTGAGTAATTGGTCGGGACGACCATTATTAAAGAGGGGGGGAAATGTCACAGAAGAGATAGTTATAGTAGAATCACTTGATCCAATATTGCATGTTTATTTATTTATTATTATGGATTTTATATTGTGTGTGCATGTATTTTCTATATTGTTTTTTATTAATGTTGTGGTGTGGCATGTTTGCCAGTTTTATTATTGCATGGGTTTTTATATTTCATATTTGGTTTTATTGTGTTGTTTGCAATTTGACTGGACGAAGGATCAAGCTGATTAACTGATTTGAGACATCTGTGACAAACTGCTTCGCACACCCCTGACAGCCCTGATTGGCGGACAGAGACGCTGTGTGTTTTTTAAGTTGATTGTGGACAGGTGCGCAGGGGGTCGGACAAACAGAGAGAATCGGCAGACACGAGGGAGTGAGGACGCGGAGCTGGACACACGAGTGTGAAGTGTGGGACTGAGGAAGCTTCACCAGCACGTTTTGCCGGAAGGAAACGGGCCGACAGAGCGAGAGGGCGGCCGGGAAGAAGTAACAGACGAACCACTGCGGGACGAGCCAGGTGGAAGTGAAAAGACTTTGTTCAACGCCTAATATACGATAAGTAAAGGAAAGTGAACCCAGCAATCCACTCTGGTGTGTGCGTGTGAGCTGCTTAATTGTGTGCACCGGCCACTGAGGTTCCCTTTTACTCTCTGTAGCGTCAACGACGGACGAGGAACTGCAGGGCCGGAGCAGAGGAGCCGACGGCCGCAGGACCCCCCTCCCCCTATTGATGAACTGCGACTCAAACCCTCCCCTTTCTTAACTGTTTATTGCCCGCTGTGCCGTTGGACTGTAGCACCCCCATTTTAAGGACATTTATTGTAGTTTTATCTCAATTGCCACTGTTTTAACTGATCTTTTAACTGATCTTTTAACTGATCTTTTATCTGATCTTTTATCTGTTTTACTGGGATGGTTTTAGCAGTTTAAATAAATCTTTTAAACTGTTTATGCTGCTTTTGGTCCTCCTTAACAGTGGAAACACCTTTTAATTGCTGGTATCAAAATAAGAACCTCACACATTTGTGACACCTACAGATACATGAGCCTCTCATGCTGACCTGGAATGCAAACAGGTTAGTCAGTGCTTTTCCCCCTCTTCATCTAAAGAGTAAATTAGCAATACAGAAGTAACAATGACAGGTGCATGTCACACTGTCACATTGCTTCAATCAGTGAAGCTGTGATCCTGCTCTCCTTTGTTCCTGATAACAATGACTGTTGGCAGTATTCTCCAGATAAAATTGGCTTGTTCACACAGGCAGAATGGCAGATTTTTGACCAAAACAAAGCTCATCAGTTGGCTGAGATTTTGTGCAGACAGGCCAGCCAAACTGTAACATTTCCAACTCGTAAATCACTTCCATTCACGTCTGTCTTTTGGGCTGCATGTTTCTAGTTTATTTCTCAATAGCTCCTCCATCTTGCGTGGATCATTTAACAAACAATGGGAGTTGCAGTCAGTATTCTGACATTTGCTCACAGTCCTATACTCAACCACAGTACTCTGTACGTTCACCGTCCCTTTAGCTCTGCTTTTGGTCTCCACCTACGCCGGAGAAAAACAATCATGCTTTGTAGCTGCTGAATGCCTCTCTGTCATTTGATGCTGAACAGGTAGCATTCAGTCTTTTATCAGTGTGCCTTTTGGCCAGGGCTTAAGGCATAGGCCATATAGGCGGTTGCCTAGGGCGCCACCTTTTTTTAGGGGGATGGAAGCCCCCTAAAAATAAATAAACATATAAAAAAATAAATCTAAAAAAAAAATGCCAGTGGGCACCCTTCCTCATTTTCTGCATTGAGGTAACAAATGAACAAAGAAAGAAAGAAAGAAAGAAAGAAAGAAAGAAAGAAAGAAAGAAAAAAAGACACTCTTCACCCCTGTAACCCTCTTTCTCACACTTTTTCATCTGCCCTGCCGTACTTATTTGTTAATAAAAGTGTAAATTGTAGTGAAACTGACTAAACAGTTTCATGCCAACAATATCAGAGACCAATTGTTTATTTATATTATCATAAATATAGTTATTTATGAAAATATAAATCCTAATTTTTGTCTTAAAACCATTGTGATGTCTGATGTGTGTTGCGGTTTACAGGGCTAGGGTTAGGGTTCTGGTGGGTTTAACCCTAACCCTACAGCGGGAATGGGGGGGCTGCTTTTGGCTAAAACAGCTGTCTGCTATGGCTTGAAATGATACCGATGTGGGAGGTAAGACTGGATCAAAACAGTAAAACTGCTAGCTGTAAAACCAAAACAATGAGCTGGAGGAAAAAACTCTGTAGAGCTACGTAAGTGGAACTACAGAGTTGGGTGATAATTCTCTGTGAATTATGCATAATCATTTGAACCATTGTTTAAAATTATTTATTGTTATGCCTTTAAATATAGGCAACTAGTACTTTGTTAAGGTTAGGGAATGCTTGTTTTTATGGTGAAAGTGAAACCAACACTACTTTTTGCTTTGGCACTAAACATAATGAACAAACAACAGTCTGTTGTTTCTTTTCTTAGTCTCAACAGACAGACAGCTTATCAGCCACTTAGTGCGCTGGTGTGAGCGTGTTTGCTTATTGTCAACATATTACAAGATGGATTATCCATTTATCTGTGATCCTTTAGCACAATTAATAAATATGTTGTTTTTTTGCGTGTCTGCATCTTATGAGCTGAATGGGGATGTTTTTCATCTTGGGCAGATGTGTGTGCATCTGTCTAGGAGTGTGTGTATGCATTGATGTCGAGCGTATTCCACTGATCTTCACTTTCTTATCACAGCTCCCACATGGTGCTGACTGCTTGTGCAGCTGGAGCCTGAGGTTCAGTGGCGACGAAGGCGTCGGTAGTCATTTTAGGCCACCTGTCACAAAGCATTCCCACAAGGCTAACAGGATAAGAAAAGGAAAAATATCAGCTGGTCAACCAATAATAGAGCTGCTTTTGTTACGGAGACAGGGTTGCAGGCAGCCACAGATGAAGCCAGCCCATCTTATAAGGTTGTGCATTCCAAATTACTACATACCACACAACCAGTCCTCAAAAAAGATATAACAAGTATATTTACAACTACAAGACTCAACAACAAGTACTCAAACTTGGGGAAAACATTGGCAAGCTTACTTTAAAATCAGTAAAAGGCGTGAAAGGCTTCATGGGGATCCCGAATAGATAGGAAGTCAAGATGATAAGACTGAATCTTGTGGGCAATACAGTATGCAGCTAATCATGTCCATGCAGCATCTGGGCTGAAAAGCAGAAATCAATAAACTTGGCCTTAAGGCAGGACGTGAATTGTAGTTTTTAAGAATTTAATGTTTTTGATTTCACATTGTGCCCTAAATTTAAGACCTGAAAAGTGGTCATTTTGAGTATACCGGTATGGATGTGCAAAGACTCCTGGAAGGTATTTACAGTTAATCTATAGACATAGTAACATGGACAGAACAACCCGGTCTCACTCCCGACTCCTTAAACACCGCGATTGGGAAGCGCCCCTCGGCATTGGAAATCGACGCAGGGTCATGTGGACATGTAGCATAACTCCATTGTAAACCCACTCGCGGCGTTATTCGACGGTCTGAGCAAGTGAAGAAGTATTAATAGCGTGAAAGTTCACTAAGGGCGGGATGGAGGGGTAGTGGATGGATCAAACACACACAAGACTTTCAACTAGGAGACCAGTGTTCATGTCCCGTTTGAAACTAAGGCCCAATCCCAATGACCACACTCACAGACTTTGAGGCGCGTTCCCACAAAGTCCGTGAGGGTTTAGGGCTGTCCCACTGTCAAATCTTCAAGTCCTTGAGGGCTCTCTCCCAGAAATTTTGAGCCCTTTATGAACACTTCCCGTAAGTCCGCATTCCTGCAGACGTTGCCTGAGGAAATTACCCACAATTCATAGCATTGTGACATTAAACACAAGGTTACCATAGGGTTACCACGGTTACCAGGGGAAGCCCGGCGTAAAAAAGAAAAACGTTAAGCAAGGGCGTTGTTAGTCACGTGACTCGATGGTATCGTCAGACCCGTGAGTCGCTTGTCACAAAAGTCGTAAGTCATAAGTTGAGTCAGTGAAGTTAACATCAACCACGACCGTTTCCTAACCTTAAGTAAGTGGTTGTGTTGCCTAAACCTAACTTCCTGTGAAAACAGAAATTTATATTGAAAGGACACTATGCATGTAATGAGCGTACCTTGACACGCCATCCCTAGTCCGTCCAAAGGTAACTGAAGAGGGTTACCCCATGTGTCGGTCTCCGATGCTGGGGGCACTGACCAAGCGGTGGTATTTGACGAGTTGGGCGAGAATGTGTTAGACAGAACGATGAAGTTGTTAAAACTGTCAAAAAAAATTACAACAAAGATAAACAGGTATTAGTCTTGGTTTAACAGTTATAACATTTTAATGAGATGTTGTTGAAGTGAGTAAAAAGCTTTAAAGGGACTATATGTAATTTATTACGCGTATAAGTCATACCGGGTCGGTGTCCGCGCTCGTTCTCACCCGTTCGGCTCGCTCCAACTCCACGTGCACGCGCGCACACTACACACTGCAGGAGAGTTAGTTTAGCTCTGAGAATATCTAGTGAATGCTCAGTGATGTTTGTGCAGAAATAAATGCTGCCGCTACTCCAGACCAACAGAGGTTTCCCGTGTCTTGTGAAGTGACGGGGCTCTGCAGCGAGTTACGTTATCGTCCCGACCGGGTGTCGGTGTCCCCCCCCCCCCCCCCCCTCAGTTCCCTCCGCGGTCGGCAGGCTGAAGCAGGAAAAGCCAACACTAGTATTAGCATTGATTCATGGAGAGACCCTCGTCTGGTCAGCTAACATTACTGCCAAGCAGGTGAAATATAGAGTGATATTGTGTGTTAGCTGACGTGTGTCGCCTCACTGTTTAGACCGGTGCTCGTTCATGTCTATGTAGAGCGAGCGCGAGCGCGAGCAACAGTACGCTGACTTTCGTTGACATTGCGGCCACAGGTGTCGCTGTTAACAAGCACTTTCTGATTCTTACATATAGTCCCTTTAATCGTTTTGAGGATTTAATCCTACTTGGGGTAATTACTGAGATACCAAGAGACAGTATGGTGAAATTCATGTTGGCACATTCCTATTTTATTTTACCTCTATTTAACCAGGTCAAGTTTCACAGAGAATTAAAACCATATTTGCTCAAGTGAGACCTGACTGAGAGGACAGTACAAACAGGCATAACCGCGCAATGCAGACAATAACCAACACAATTACAATCGATATTCTCCATACATGCAACTCATCATAAGAGAGCAATGTACTGTGGCCTATTGGCCCGGTTGGATTGAGTCCACTTTGGCTCAAAGCATGCAATCTGAGCATGGCTAAACAGAACAAACATTTCCAGATGGGTTATGATACTGACTTGCTGCTGGCTGTCTCTTTCACTAAGTTGCAAGCTTGCAGCATAGTTTTTGTTTAAATGTTTTCTTCCCTCTCCACAGATCTCCTACTTTGATATCCATATCCAGGCATGACATTTGCAAGATTACTGTGACACTAATTGTTGTACGTTAGGAATGAATAGCTTCATAGCAGGTGGTTCATTCTCACATAATTGTCAATTTGGAACGTGGTGTTCTTCTGTAGTGATGTGCAGTAGACTGAGAGGCAATCGGCGGAACAATGTGACTTTTTTTTCCAGACAGCTGTTTGTACAGGTAGAATATTTTGCATGCACTGTGATACAGAACTAGTATCTTGCCTATGCAATGCAAACCAGAGGAAGCAACGTTTTTATTCTCTAAAGGAAACTCAGTTACTTCCCTGCAGCAATAAAAAGAAGAAGAGCACTGAAGGATGAAGCTTAATTAATTTATCCAGACAGGGAAACCTAGATAGTATAGATTATCAGACTGATAGCTTAGTTTACAACATTGAGACTGTCTCCTTCCCCCGGCCGCGTATTCACAATACTCTCTGGTGGATCATGGTAGAGAGGAGGTCGTGTTGCTCTGGCTCTATCGACCTGGCGTGGAGAGGAGGATGTGTTGCTCAGGTTCTACCTTTATGGCGTTGAGAGGAGGTTACGTAGCTAAGGCTCTATCTGATTGGCGTGGAGAGGATGTTGTGCTGCTCTGGCTCTACCGGTTTTGAAGTCGAGAGGAGGTCGTGTTGCTCTGGCTCTGTCTGTTTGGCGTCGCCTGGAAGCTGCTTGACATCCTCCTGGATCCACCTTCTCACATATATTCACATTTTATGTATTCATTTTTGTCATGAATTGTCTATGTTGTGTTTTCATTATGTTGTTACTCTGTACACACGACATCTATTGCACATCTGTCCATCCTGGAAGGGGGATCCCTCCTCTGCCGCTCTTCCTGAGGTTTCTTCCATTTTTTCTCCCTGTTAAAAGGGTTTTTTTGTGGTTAAGTTTTTCCTTAGCTGATGTGAGGGTTGCACTGTCAAGGACAGAGGGTGTTGTATCCTGTACAGATTGTAAAGCCCCCCGAGGCAAATTTGTGATTTGTGATTTTGGGCTATACAAATAAAATTGATTTGATTTGATTTGATTTGATGAGACTTGTGTGAGATGCTTATAAATTCTGGTGGAATCAGGAAGGCTGGACACACACACTCAGTGACTTTATGTATGGATCGGATGTATGTTGGGGTTTGGGGGTTAATTATGATTCCCCCTGCATGTTATTTATCATGCCACAGGAAGAGCATGCCTTTAAACCCATTCCAATATGTCAAATTCATTTTTTATGCAGTTTATATTACTATACAGTATGAATGATGACATGAATGAAACTGTTAGAAACCATGGTTATACTGTACATCATCTCATATCAATGCACATATTTTAAAATGTTAAGGTTGTCAAGATGTTGGAGTGCTCAATTATCTTATCTTAAACCCCCTACATGATTTATGAGGTATATCATGAATAACTCAGTTTTCGAGGAAAAAAAACTATAATATGCTTTATATTATATGTTTTTTTTTATTATCTAAAAGGCACTTAGTTTAATTACATATCAAATATTTATTTTTTTAAGTAGGGATTCTGCATTATATAATGCACAGTATTTATTTCATCACATAATGAAGGAAAGCATTAAGACTTGATGTTTTAGCAGTGTCATCTGCTGTACTTAAAAAGCTTTAACATCATACCTAAACTAAACTGCAGTACAGTATGTTCTTAGACATCAAACTGAAATAATTAAATGCATAGCTCGCACACTGCAGGGCTCCAATGCCCACTTATTTATGACACTTAGGTGATGTTTAGAGCACAACTGCTGAGCCAAATGAGCCACAGAGCATTTCAGTATAAAGGCTACACATCTTAATAAAGGTCAGCCTTAACCAAGGAACCAAGAGTTGCAGCGAGACATCCGAAATCAACATGCTGTCACAATCAGTTTTAAACTTATTTATTAAAGCAGCAGTGGGTAGAATTAAAGCAAATTTGATGAAAAAAAGTTATTTTTATATAACGGTCACTATATCCTGACAGTAGTGCATGAGACAGGTAATGTGAAACAAATACATGTGCCTATGTGTCCTCCGGTGCTCCTAATGGCATCTGAAAGATTTCACAGACAAGAGGAAAACAACCAATCAGAGCCGAGCTGGAGCTTTGCCGTCTCTGAGCAGCTGTCAATCACTCGCGAACTCCGATGAAACGGTCAACCTAGGCAGCACTGATCAATGAGAAAGTGACCGGTAGCCATGTTGAGATCAGTTGAAGAAATACCAAACCAGGCGGAGCAAACTTTCTCATTTTACAGCTAAACAGTACACTACTGGATGTTTCTGAAAACATTAGAGGAGAGAAATAGGCATTACAGTAACAGAATATTGATTTATATTTGATTAGCGCTGCCTAGTTTGACCGTTTGATCGAAGTTCACGAGTGATTGACAGCTGCCTCCGTTGAATGAACAGCCAATAGGAACGCTCTCTCTCTGAAATGACCTGTGATTGGCCAAAGTATCCCGTCACGGGCTAGATTGTTAAAAGCCTGAAAACAGAGCCATGAGGAGGTGCAGAAGTCTAGTTTTCTCTCAGAACACTTGAATTACAATATGCTGAAAGGTTATTATGGAATTTTTGCCCAATGATGCCGAAAACATTCTGCCTACTTCAGATTTAAGCATTTGAACCTGGGATTAAGTAAAACTCTTGTTCATAGTTATTGTTGAATGCAATACGTTTATTCCGGCACAGCTTTCTGGACAGACACTCTTCTGTCAGTCAGTCAGTAGATTTCTATGTCTATCAGAGCTGGGCAGTATCATTCTTTTCAAAGCTTTAGTGTATCTTATTTGTGTTCTTTGTGATGAAAATATAGAGTGCACTGCAGCTACGTATTATGCAAGGCCAGCCAAGGACTTTTGCCACGCCATCCTACTCGCTGTCTTTCCCTGTAATTCTCTGCTTTCAAAAGAAAAGGGAAAAAAGTTGTTGCGACATATTTCTAAGAAGTTAATGAAATTCAAATACAAGACACATGTACAAGAGATTGTGTGCCCCATGTGTCAAACAGCAGAGAAGTAGTGGGCCCAAGCCAGGTGCAACACAACTGACACACACACCACCCTTTTCACCAGTCCTGTGTTATACCAGCGAGCACAGACCCTGAGAAGGAGCCCGAGATAGAACGCCAACGCTGTACATATCCTCGACACTCACCCCGCTGAACAAGGCCGCCAACATTGCCACAGTGTGTGTACAGACCCAAAGTTCAACCAGTTTGAACTTTGGCGAAAAGCCGTTGTTGACTGAATTGAAGATTTGACTGAATGTACAATAAATCATGCATTTCAGTCTGCAATCGTCTGCACCCTTCATCTTGCGAATGTATGTCTCAAGAACGGGGGATCAGTATTGGTGGACATTTTTGCGATAGAAAAAAAACGTACATTGAAAAGTTGCAATCTAAAGTATTTTTCAGAAGCAGAAAGTATTTTTATAATAATATAATAATAATAATAACTTTAATTATACAGCACTTTTCAAAATAAAGTCACAAAGTTCTTTACATGGTTGAAACAGGAAAAAAAAACATTGCAGGACTGCTATGAAATAAAAATTACAACAAAACAAATTAAAATGGAAAAAAAATACTCAAAACTAGTAAAGTAAAAAATAAGTAAAAAATAGAAAGCAATTACATTAAAACATAAGAAATGTTGGAAATAAAATGGTGTGGTCACATTAATAAAAGGCTTTTTTAAATCTATGTTTTGACAAGTGATTTAAAAGATGTCACTGATTTTTGAAGACTTGAGGTTTTTCATATATACACCATGGAACCTCTTACCACATGCTCCTTTAGGTAGCCTCATAACTGATGACGAGGTCACGGGCCATCACCTCTACAACCTCCACAAATGTGCTCTCTTCTGCCTGAACCCTTTGTATTGATTTGTGAAAGGAGCAAATACTATATAATGAAATGGCATTAAGTAATCTCAGTGACATCACTTCAAGATTCAACTCTTTGCCCACTCAAGAGATTCAGAGGAGGCCTTTTGTTGCTACTCCGTTACATTTCTCAGTTCATGAGCTGTGGAGAGGAATAAAGGAGGCGAAGAGAATCACAAATGTGGTAAAAGGGCTGTTTGAATCGAGAAAGTCAAGGTGAGATCGGGAGGTTCAGTTATTTCTCTGTGGGATCCAATTAAACATTCAGTCAAACTGTTCCTCTACATGACATCTTAGCCTCAAAGTGCCGTCATATTGGCAGACAGGAAACAAGCTATTGCCAGTCTTACAGACGAAATAACCTCATCCTCACCTAAGCTGCTACTGAACCCAGAGTTTAATTTTAGAGCATTCCTTTCAATAAACATCAGAAATGAATGAACATCTGCAATATAAGGAGCTGCGGAAGAGGAGAAAACCCTATAAGAAGGGACTACTACTAAGAAAGCGTATTTGGATTTGTTTAAAAATGCGAGTTGAAATGAGCATTTTAACTAAAAAAGAATCAATTAAGTATTATAGCACACAAAATGATCAGGTGTGATGCTGCCAAAAAACATATTTGCTCGGTGTCTTTGTCACTTAAGCCACTGGTTCCAAACCTGGGGGTCTCGACCCCTACTAGGGGTCGCCAAAGCTTCACGGGGGATTGAAATGCCTTCTCTATTTTAAGGGTTGTAAGACAACTTATTTAAAAACTATATACAGTTGGCCTATATGTCAGCATGTAATTCATTTCTGTGAAGAAAACTAATTGAAATTCATATTTTGAATGTTTGGATTATTATTTAAGATATAAACAGGATAAGTACACGTTGAAGACCTGAACACAAGTTATATTCACAGAGCCTTCCCTCTCTGCTCAACAGCCTCGGTCTACATTAGAAAAGTACGCAGTTAGAACAACCAAAGAGCTGATAGAACAATGACCAAGCGTCAGAGAGAAAAAAAAACTGATTATGTCATAATAGAACCCTATTAAGTATGAATGATCGCAAAAATTAAAAAATATATATATTTTGGCATCATTGGACAAAAAATTCCATAATAACCTAAAACTAGACTTCTGCTCCTCCTCATGGCTCTGTTTTCAGGCTTTAAAAAATCTAGCCCGTGATGGAAGACTTTGGCCAATCAAAGGTCATTTCAGAGAGAGAGCGTTCCTATTCGCTGTTCATTCAACAGAGGCAGCTGTGAATCACTCGCAAACTCCAATCAAAAGGTCAAACTAGGCAGCACTGATCAAATATGAATCAATATTCTGTTACTTTAATACATATTTCTCTCCTCAAATGTTTTCAGAAACATCATGTAGTGTACTGTTTAGCTGTAAAATGAGAAACATTTGAGAGACATTTGAGGCGATTCTACCCACTGCTGCTTTAAGGAAAAAGGTTGGCATTCACTGACTTGAGCAAGTGAATCCTGCGGGAGGAATTAATAAACAGACAGGCCATGTTGTGTGGAATAAATCTGAGCTCAAGGTTAAGTATTGACATGAATGAGAGGTAGCTGCTTGTTATATATATGAATAAATTGTAATCCTTTTTTATTTCCTTGGTAGTAGAGGAGGATTGCATATCAAGATACTGCATCCATATGTTGCCAATGGTTACTTATAGACGTGAAAGTATACTGCAGGTAAATGGACTTGCATTTATACAGCTTCTTTCTAGTCTTCCAACCACTCAAAGCACTTTACACTACATATCAACATTCACCCATTCACACACACATTCATACACTGATGGCAGAGGCTGCCATGCAAGGTGACAAACTCAGATTCTAATCTAATCATTCACACACATTCACACACCAAAGGGACAGCCTTCGGAAGCAATTTGGAGCTCAGTATCTTGCCCAAGGTCCTTCAAAAGATCAGTCGATAACCCACTCTACCTCCTGAGCCACAGCTGCCCCGTGTTATTCATACCATGTGTAATTTATGAAAAAAAAAATCAATGACTTAGTAGTGCATTGTTTCCACCATTCACTATGGTACGGCGTGATAATGCAGATGACAAAATTCCTGCGGGACTTCAAATATTTTTAACGACGAGAGACAAATATTCTTTCGATCCCGTTTGAATTGAGCCATGAATCACACATCTGAAGTTTGTCAATTTAAAAGATAATTTTGCAAGTCAAGAAAGTTGCAGTTTGTTGTAGTATCATTTAGATTTGTGTGAAACCGCTCAGTGAACTAGATCTCTCGTCTCGCAGCAATGTTGAAGTATAAGTTTGTGAAAATACGTAATTAGAAAGACTACACACCCAAAAGTCGCATAGTGACGTCTCTCGCCGAAGCTACGATGCCTGTGGCTGATAAAAAGACCAGGAGTCGCCGGATAAAACACATCAGGTAAGATAACGTTGCATCTGTGCTAGGTCATAGCTAAGTTAGCTAGCTAGTGTTGGTGACGTATATCCTGCGAGACGAGAGATCTAGTTCACTGAGCGGTTTCACACAAATCCAAATGATACGACGACAAACTGCGACTTTCTTGACTTGCAAAATTATGTTTTAAATTGACAAACATCATATGTGTGATTCATCATCATCAAAAAAATATTTGTCTCTCGCCACTGACTACCGTACATATTTTTTCTGAAACAAGTTCCAATGGGGTCCATCGGAAGGGGAGGAACTTCGTCTCTCTATGAAGCTTTAAATCTAAAATATGATTATTTTTATAGAAAGGAAAACATTACCTGCATTTCACCTCCCTTGTACACAACAGGTCCTCACAGGGGAAAAAAAGGTCAAAATTAAAATGCATTGTGTTTGTAGCCTCCATCTGCCATCCTGCTCATATTTATAATATGGCCTTTAGCTTGTCCAGTCATCACACAATCTGCCCTCACTTGCTTATGACTTGAGAAAATGTCCCATGAGAAACACGTGTCTGAGATGGCAGCTGTGAAACAGACGCTGTCGGCAGTCAGCCTTAGTACTGGAGGATATTCATATGCAACTCAACAAGCAAACAACTTTTAAAATGCTTGTTTTTTGAACGGAGTTCGGATCGATCAACGCCAGGCTATGATAACACCAGCTGCTCGAACAACACTCAACATAACGTCATCTAGGCATAAATACGGCAGTGACATTGTTGTAAACGGATCAAAGTGTGCCGAAATAACTACATAATGATGCTGATTAGTAAAAAGTCTGAATTCATGCTTTGTCAGGTCTGTCCGCAAGACGACAAGCAAACAACTTTTAAAATGCTTGTTTACTGAATTGAGTTTGGATCGATCAGTGGCAGGCTACGTTAACAAGCTGCTCCATTAACACTCTATCTAGGAATAAATACGGCAGCAACAACGTCAGTGATGACAGCGGGGATATCTCAACGCTGATAAACTTTCGCAACGTATATTGAACACCACTTATATGATGAATGCTTTTGATACACATGCTTTCATAAAATACTGAAATACTTTTAACCTTGCATACCGTATGTCATGCTAATACCTTTTCACCTTGTATAAAATGTATAATATACTGATTAGTAAATTTTACCATTTACTATTACTGAATGCCATTTTCTTCATTATAAGTTGGCTTTCAATCAAACATTAAGATATAAGTGAAAAAAAATGTTCACAAAACATTATAGATATGACCACTGACTATTTGTGTAAGAATTTAGCTACAAATTCACAGACTTGACCATACGGTCCAGCCATATACTCGGTTTTGACTGAGTCTTGTTTATTTGGTTGTTCGCTGTAACTGTTGTGATTAATGTCCCACGTCCTCTTGTATGTTGTGTTTGTGGTTTTTTTTAAAAAAAATTTTCTACTGTAAATCAAATTTCCCCTCGAGGGACTATAAAGCTCTGATACTGATACTGACCTCACTGTGTAAAATGAACTGTGGTGACCTCTTGCATAATCACGGCCTCATGAATTCATGTGAAAAATGCAATTCTTGCAGAAATCTCCAACTGTCAAAGGTTTTTGAAACAAATCACGACATGGATTTTTCTATGGTGTTCCTCAAGGTCTTGGTGTCTTAATGTGGTATTTTGGAGGGATTATTGATCATTTTTATCAACTCTTGAGTTTCAAAAAATGGTAAAATTTAGCACCAAATCTGTGTAACAAATGGTATCAACCCAAAAATTGCTGCAGCAATTTATGAGTCATAAAAGAGCATGTGAATGGCCATCACAAACTTCTATCATCATGTTATACACACTAATACACTTTCACAATTTATTTTAATTGATTAATTCATATATTAATAAATATTTATTTCTTATTAATGACTTGACACACAGTGCTGAGCTGCATCTCAAATTAATCTTCAGGTTCCCAGCTTTCAGATGATGTACACCACTTCTATGTGACATCTACTGTTGACTTTTTATCTACCCCTGAACACCCCCTGTCCCCCACCCCTACCCCTCTCAAAAAGAGGGCGGAATGGTAAGGGGTTAATAGATGTGTATTATACATTTATGTGTCTGTAGATGTTTAGTTTAGATTAAGATTATTCAATGCTGAAATGTGAAAGTTTAGTAGATGTTTAGTCTTAGCCTATGCGTTGTTTCTATCTGTTTTAAAATAAACAATTATACTGTAAACGCGGGGTGCGTAGTGCTTATGTTGAATATTTACAGGTTTTAATGCATTTTTAAAATATGTAATGATGTTTTTAAAATATGGTCTAAAACCGGGCTATATGTAGCCAATAAATCCTGTGGTGTATATCAGAGCTGAAGCATAGAGGTGATGTTGAAAGACGACTATTGCTCAGTGGGGGGTGACGTGATACACAGTCCTGCCAATGGTGTCACACTATTCCACTGATCAACAGACGGTGGTAACATGCCAATATATGCTGCAATGCACAAAAAAAAAGTAGAGAAGAAGAAGACTGCAAGCTAGTAAACATAAATGTAAACAATGCTGGATTTAAAATACTTAGAAATTCAGGTTTGCAAAAGTTTTATAAGGAAGGAAATGCAATCAACATGTTTGTTAGATCTTAAAGGACCAGTGTGTACGATTTAGTGGCATCTAGCGGTAAGGTTGCAGTGAGAGCAAGTGTTTGGTTTGTCCCTTCTGGGCTACTGTAGAAACATGGCGGTGCAAGATGGTGGACTCCGTGAAGAGGACCCGCTCCCTATGTGGATATAAACGGCTCATTCTAAGCTAATGAAAAATACGACTCTTATTTTCAGGCGTTTGAAAACATAGTTATGAATATTATATTACATTTCTGCTAGTAAATTCTCTACACCTTTAAGATCCCTTCACAGAGTCATAATCACTTGTGTTGGAGTTTGGATGAGTGTGTGATTGTCTTCGTTGTGTGTTGAGTCTTATCTGAATGGAAATGGCCTGAGGTGTGAAAGGTGGCTTCATGTGTATACTAATGGGACCTGTCTAACCGAGGTGGTGATTATTCCTGTGGCTGAAGGCATTTGCAGGCAATTGGCTCATCCGGAGTGACATCAACATAATACGTAAGCCAAGCCTGCAGGGTAAAACTCATCTCCTGCTTCTCTCACCTCAGCCATCATTTTTAGCCACTTTGTAATTTGTAGGCTGAATAGAACATGCTGATGGCATTCCTTGTGGAAAGTGTTGGTGTGGGCTTAATGTTCTCGTCTGTTTATTTGTAGTTACACTGGCAGCAAGGCTCTATGGATGGCAACCACTCTAGTCCAGATTAACATGACGTTTTGACATTCATGGTCTACAGAGAATAAAACCTCCTGATTTAAGTGACCCTCTGACTTTTCCTCTACCACCACCAGATGGTAAACTTTTTTTTTTTTTTGTGAAATGTCTCAACAACTACTCGATGGATTGCCTTGGTACAGATATCCATGGTGCCCAGAGGATGAATCCTAATAACTTTGATGATCTCCGGACTTTTCATGAAGCGCCAAATACCTGCAAAGCTAATAACATTCCCAGCAGCTGTACTTTGAGTTTAGTGGTTATTGGTGAATATCAAGCCCCCAGGAAGAGCTCCAGGCTTTGAAGCAAATTTTCGTAGTGGCCAAACGGCGGTACTACAACTTCCGTGTCCGTCATGTGATGCCATTTGGCCCAAAAAATACTTTTTCCCATAGACTTACATTGGGAAAGAGATGTCCATAAATCAGCAGATAATTTTTTTTGAGGCAAAACACCTTCTGAGTACAAATACTTGAATAGTCCTTATTTAAATCATTAGGTCCTAAAAGTTGTAAAATGCACTAATAGCTGAATCCAGAGATATTTTCTTTCCTCCGTTCATGTGAATGAGCCCCAGTCCGAGGCTGGACCGCGGGCTGCGAGGCGGAGTTAAAGGAAACGCTACTACTACTACTACTACTACTAATTCTCTATGGGACCAATGGATGCGGAAGATCACCGGATGATCTGGGTACTTTGTCACTCGGCAGTCGAGCCATTTTGGCTTCATGCGCCACTGAACAACTCTCACAGGAATGAACGGGCGCCCGCCTCCGATGCTGTATCCAGTTCTCTTTATACATCTATGGTGAATACTGGCATGCTAACACGCTAAACTGAGATGGTGAACACGGTAAACCTTAAACCTCAGCGGGCCGATGTTAGCATTTAACACAAAGTAGTGCTGTGCCTAAGTGCAGCATCACAGAGATTTTAGCATGCGCTGTAGATGCTTAAGGCTCAGACACACCAAACCTACATCAAAGAACTAGCGGCGACGAAGGCCGCCTGTTGCGTCGGCCAAAAAGTTGCACACAGACACATCACAAGACTACAGCCAACGACCAACTACCTTGTAAGTCCTGCGCCTGCGTGAGATGTAATAACTTTCTATACCAGAAGGTAGCGGTAGTGTGTAATCAAAAAGGAAACCAGAAGACCTAGGACGGAGGATATACAAGCCGTTGTTTTGATACATACATGAAACACCACTCTCACTCACCACTTAGCTTCACTCCGCCGCCGATTCATCGGCTCAAAAACTTCCGTCAGTGGCAGACTAGAGCCAATGGTGTGGGACACACCACAAAAACTAGGGCGACCGACACACACCGTCGGCCTCAAACTGGCCAATGGCCGACCATCAGCTTGGTGTGTCAGTGCCTTAAAGCAGCAGTGGGTAGAAATGGAGCAAATATGATTAACAAAAGTTATTTTTTATAAAAGGGTCACTATATCTTGACAGTAGTGCATGAGATAGGTAATCTGAAAAAAAATCATGTGCCTCTGTGTCCTCCGGTGAACCAAATGTTCACACGCAAACTCCGATCGAACAGTCAAACTAGGCAGCGCTGATCAAATATGAATCAACATTCTGTTACTGTAATGCCTATTTCTTGCCTCAAATGTTTTGAGAAACACTTTGTAGTGTACTGTTTAGCTGTAAAATGAGAAAGTTTGTGACCCGGCAGCCATGTTGAGATAAGTTGAGGAAATACAAAGCACGGCGGTGCTTGGTTAGCGAGTGATTGAGAGCTGCCTGTTGAATGAACAGCCAATAGGAACGCTCTCTCTCTGAAATAACGTATGATTGGCCAAAGTCTCCCGTCATGGGCTAGATTGTTTAAAGCCTGAAAACAGAGCCATGAGGAGGTGCAGAAGTCTAGTTTTCTTTCAGAACACTTGAATTACAATATGCTGAAAGGGTATTATGGATTTTTTACCCAATGATGCTAAAAACATTTTGCTACTGAAGATTTAAGTCTTGTTAGTTAAGGAGGTTTCTGTAAATTTTGTGAGGTAATTTGTTTTACAACACTAGTTAGAATTTTAGAAGTTTGCTTGTTGACATGTCCCACCTTGATGTCAATCTTAGTACTTCATCATTTGGAGAACTGTAGTAAAACAAATAAGTCATTGTCTATCAACATAGGAAATAAGAGTTTAAATCATAGACTGTGTATAAGAAGTGGACTCATGTTTATAATGTTTACTGAGGTAATAAATCAAGTGAGAAGTAGACTCATAGACTTCTATACAATCAGACTTCTTTTTGCAACCAGAGGAGTCGCCCCCTGCTGGCTATCAGAAAGAATGCAAATTTAAGGCACTTCCGCATTGGCTTCAATTTTTAGACCCTACTTCAGTTGCCTACTGGTTTAAATCAGTCTGAAAGGAAAACAGATGTTACTTTTATGTGGATTTATGTCTAAGCAATGATTTTATGAGGTGTTTTAAGTAACAGCCATATTGACATCATCCACTCTTTTACAGCCATCCAAATTGCCCACATCATACCTGTCAGACTCATCCCACTTTCATTAAGTTCTTCCTGCTGTGCCACTGTTTGTCCTTGTAATTTCCCGATTATGAGAATTACTTTCTATTCAATCAATTCAAATTAGTGCCCATTCATTCACTACATCTGGATTGATTATGTCTCAAGTCAAATGTTCCCTAGCTGTGCTCTTTCCCAGAAATCAAATCAGCCATTTCTTAAGAAATCATTTGGAGCAAAGACATTTTTGACCCCTACTGAGTAAATAACACACTTTTTACTTGCAATGACACTCTGAGTAGCACTTTCCTATCCACACTGATTCCTCTAACGTTTCTTAATATTCTTATCAAATAGGGCTTTTTCATGAAATTCACAAGCATACATAAATACATATACAGCATGTGATCAGTTGCTTTTGTGAGTTGTTTATCAAAACAATATGCGGTATTAAAATATCACCTGCTGATACGGCAATGTGTCAGAACTATACCGTAGTGATTTCCATAGCTAAAATATTGCATATATATTGCATATTGTTATTATCACATATTGTTTGGCTGCATAAATAAGCAACTACTGTCAACTATTTCTAGAAACAGCCGCCGTTAATGGGGAACCGATTATAGCGTTGAATCATTTCCATTATGTACATTGTGTGTAATTTCGAGAAGGAACATATTGTCCATCTGTAAGCTATGAATGACATGATTGCTTTGCTGAAGCTGCTTTCATACAATCATGTCGATGATTCTATATTTTAACACTGGAGTGATGTGTGTATTGAGTATTGACGGGTAGTATTATGTCTCAGAAAACATTCCTCTTCTTTTTCCCTCATCCACACATTCAGAAATTAGCAGACAAGTCTTTCACAGCAACACCAGTAATTCCAGTATCCGCGAATTGCTGGTCAGCAGACAACAATTAACATCAAACTGCCTTTTCTTATACAGCCGACAGCTGCAACACTGCATCTATAAAACACACATCCTCTGATAAAAAATCTTAATCTTAATAAAAAACGTCCTCATTCCATTGCATGTCCACACACAGTTTCCTTGTACTATATCGTCCTCCTCAAAACAAATAAATCTCATAGGCCTTTTTTACAGCAGACAATTTGAACAGTCATTTTTAAAATCCTGCTACTTTCACATCACAATAGTAAATTCTCATGATAACAGGTTAATTCTGTTATTCTCCGAAGTTAACAACATTTTGTTTTCATCTAGTAACAAGATAATTTAACTTAGATAATGAGCTTGTTAGTTAATCAAATACTTGTTAGTAAGTGGATGAGCACCATGTGGTTACTTAGGGTGAGGAACAGCAACCCAGCCCGTTCTCATTCCCAGGGCGTCAAATACTGACTTTGTCGATTCGGTACCGCCGCACAAGGCACCCTTGAGTGCCGGTATGAAACACATCAGGCTTTCCATTAACTATAATGTAAACCCATCTGCTGCAACAGTAAGCGCTCAGGTAAAGTGCTGTGGTGACGTAGTTTAAAGCGCGAAAGCGACACACAGAGTGGGAGGGAGTGGAGGTGGATGGGTCCAACAACACAAAGCTTTCATCCAGGAGGCCGCTGTTCGTCTCCCGTGTGTTATGATTCACTTTCATTTTACAATTAGCTGTTCATTTGTGTTCCGTGTTCATATAGTCAAATCACATTTTCACTGTACAAACGTAGTCATTTTAAGCCCAACCATGTCATTTTTTCCTAAACCTAACTAAGTGGTTTTGTTGCCTGATCCTAAACAAGTGTACGAAACACACGTTTACTGCGAACGAAAAGTGACACAGAGGGGTCGGACAAAGCGTTAATATGTGACGAGTTGGGATGTAGTAAATGTTTTGAGCATCCATGCTTCACAGAAATAAGCAGCACCGGAAAGATGTTGACATCTCTTTTAATCTGTAGGTCTTTTGTTCATTTATATTCTTTTATTCAGTTGAGTATTTTCTTATTGGTACGTACAGTATTCCTCATAATTGGCAGACATATTGAATTAGGACATTTCAGTTTTAATATTCACTGAAAGTCTAATTCCTATGTATCAAAGTGAAATAAATAATATTTTCCTGATGCTTTTGGATCCACAAAAGTTTTGAAATAGCGTAGCGAGCAACCCACCAGTACAAGTGCATGAGAGATTAAGCAGAGACATTGAGGTACAGTGAATGAACCCCTTGTGGTTGGCTGATTATTTCATTGATTTCAGACTCTAACTGTGATAATGTTGTGATTACAGTGAAAATAGTTACCACCCTTGAGGAAAAATAGGTCTGTTTGGCAAGCATGTCTTGCCCACTGTAAAATGGACATAATGTAATTATACATTTATTCATTAAAGGGACTATTTGTAACTTATCACGCGCATAAATCTTAACGGGTCGGTATCCCATGCGCGCTCGCGTGTGGGTACGCGAGCGCGCAGCAGCTCTGCTCCTGCCTGTTTGCACACCGCGCTCGTTCTCACACGCTCGGCTCGCTCCACCTCCACATGAACCCGCGCACACTACACACTGCAGAGAGTTAGTTTAGCTCTGAGAATATCTGGTGAATGTGCAGTGGACGTTTTTGCAGAAATAAATGCTGCCGCTCCTCCAGACCAACAGAGGTTTCCCGTATCTTGTGAAGTGACGGGGCTCCGCAGAGAGTTACGTTATCGTCCCGACCGGGTGTCGGTCTCCCCCCCCGACCGGGTGTCGGTCTCTCTCCCCCCCGTTCCCTCCGCGGTCCTCAGGCTGAGAAAGGAAAAGGCAACACTAGAATCAGCATTGATCCATGGAGAGACCTTCGTCTGGTCAGCTAACATTACTGCCAAGCAGGTGAAATATAGAGTGATATTGTTTGTTAGCTGACGTGTGTCGCCTCACTGTTTAGACCGGTGCTCGTTCATGTCAATGTAGCGCGAGCACGAGCGCGAGCAAGAGGACGCTGACTTTCGTTGACATTGCGGCCACAGGTGTCGCTGTGAACAAGCAATGTCTGATTCTTACATATAGCCCCTTTAACTGGCATATTACATTATTTGTGGAATCTGAAGTAGATTCCTGACATATGTGTAGCTGGCGCTTTTGCCATTACGGTAAATGCCACCAATGTGTGAACCTGCTTCATGCAACTTTAAAGACATTTGACAGACACATCAGCTGTTGAGATTGGCTTTATAACATCTAACCTCCAGGCACCTCAGCCAGCCGTTTTGGTGTCATCGATGTCAGAAATAATGGATTTCACTGAAAAGACAAGCTGTCAAACTGTCACAGCGATAAGTGGAACCACAGCAAAGCAAGAAATCAGACAATCTAGCTCAGAAACCCTCTTAGTGCCGCACTAAGATTGATTTTAGCATTGTCCTCATCTGCACGCACAAACTTGAATGTCAGGATTAAAATGCACCTGCAGCTGCTGGTCACCGATTAGCAGTCAGCAGCAGCATTGGCAGTTCTGACAATGGCATTTGTGCCAACGGCTTCATGTTCCTGTCACTATAAGCCATATAAGCTCCTTTTAGCACATTTCCATTCTTCTATTATCTAGCTCAGTTGGCGGCATTATTCAAAAAGATATTCACACAAGATTGTCTTCTCTTCCTCTTTAACACTAGATATCATTTCATACTTTATTGTTACATAACACGTTACACAGATTTTTGCATCATAACAGTAATCACACTACTGCCACCTTAACCACACCACTGTTTTATTCTTATCTAAGTCTTATATACATCTTATTGTCTATTATTTTACCTTCTCTATTAGCTGTATATCTGTCCTTGTGCCGCTGCAACAACCGAATTTCCCATCTTATCGTATCCTCTCTTAGATCTAGCGGACAATGCAGTACTAATTAAAAATGTAAGTTTGTTTTAATCTTGCTTTGCAGATTTTACATGAAGAAAGTAAATGATAGATCAAGTACACATTATTGTTTCCCTGTATGAAGCCTTGTGGAACCCTATGAAAATGTGTGTGTGTGTGTGTGTCAGTGTGATCACTTATTAACATGCATCAGTCTTGTCAGTTCTAGGTAAACATCTGCTGTGCAGAGATTTATCATTCATGAAAAACAGAAATGCTATGTGATACCTGCGTGTGCTTTTCAATTATTCATTTTCAGTTCATGAAACATGCCAGGTAATAAAATTACTTACTAATGTCAAACTGTTAACTGAATAGGCAATCAGGCTGCATGATGCTGTGTGACTACTGGAATAGATCTCTCATGAAGTAATCTTGCCTCAGGCTTCTGTGTTTTTATTTTTTAGAGACTGGAAGCAATTTTTTCTGTCTTAATTAACAGTATGGATTGGAAATTAAATAATTTCCCTACCCAACTGATTTTGTACATGATTGCAGTAAAATTGTAGTTAATGATCACTTGCACGGGTGTTTTAATAAAGTGAACCATCAAAAAAAGTCATAAAATCAGATTTAACTGATTGATATTATGTTCATGAGTTAAACCTGAGGGTTGGGTTGGAAGATGACAGCTTCCAGGCAATAATATCATTTCTATATTGATTCTAACTTTGAAAAAGTACTTACACCTCCACCTTCTGCAGCCTAGAAGCCTTCAACTAATTATTTCCTGCTGGAGCAGGGAGTAGACATGAGTTATTTAATCAATTTCACTGTCATTCAAGGAAAGTAACATTACAAATCCCGTTTCACTCCAAAAAGCTGCCCCGTACCATCAGCTGCTTACTACTGAGCAGTTACACTAAAGCAGCAGAGTGCACTTTGGCTCTGGAGGTTTATTTAGTGCCCTGTTAATCATTTATATAGCGATACAGTGTGAACATTATTCAGTCAGTTTACCTGCCTAGATTCTCTCTGAAAGTATCCAGTGACTTCTAACTTTAGTGAATGTTACACTACAGTTATAAGAATATGATGCTATGAAATTAAATTTTTACGAGTGGGTCTCTGTTTTGTTTTTCCTTGTGCGCATGAGAATGGTTTACCAGCTAATAACATGGAAGTAAACAATGCCAGTTTGAAAATATTCACCAAATCAGCTTCCAAATGTTTTATGAGGAAGGAAATGCACTCAACGTGTTTGTCAGGTCTTAAGGATTCACAAAGTAAACCTACACAAACTTTGGGAAGAAACACGGAATTGAAATGAAAATGAAAACAGGCTTTGTCACTTCAACTCCACATGTCACCTTTAATATAAAAAGAAAAATTCTGCTTGGAACTGCTGAACATCCCACAAACCTGCTCCATCCACTTACTGTGCCGACCGACCAACCCCACACCCGACCTGTTATAAGAGCCAATCCACACCGCCCAACCCGTAACAATCATTTTCATCAACAGCTTAAACAAATCAAACCACTGATCGATCTACAATGATGGCATATTATGAGTTTCAGCACTAACATAAACAAGTCAGCTACAGCGCAAGATGTGTGACAAGGCAGCTAAAGAAAGAATGGATAAATTGGAAAATGTATCTACAGTGCATAACGCCACAGCTGAGGTTTTATAAAAGCATTGAGCAGAAATATATTTCATCTCTGTGGATTCAGCAGGCTACAGACATACAGTGGCTCCAGTGGGGTTATTAAATCAAAGACTGTGGGAAAACTGCTGGCCTAGCTGCATCAGAAGCAACATACACTGTAAACATTAGTGCTAGAATAATGAGTTGTACTTCAAAAGGTCAAGTTTCATATTTTATAGATTTTCATCCATCCAAATGCTTGAAACCTTGCTGCACCCACCAATTGCTGATCAAGAAATAATGTAGCTTCAACATCCTAAAACCCCAGCCTTGATTGTATATTTCTTTTTCCTGTCCTCTGTGGACACAGGTAATGGGGTTGTGCACATGGCATGTTAAATAAGCAACTGAAATAAATGCAATTAACTGAAGCTGGGAAAGAAATGAAACAATCACTGGGGACCTTTTCTGGCCCAGGGGGCATAGTACCGGTGTGCGTGGTCAGAAAGGAAAAAAAGCTCCAGACCATAGACTGTATGGTCACCGTGATAACATCCATTGGTTTGTGGACTACGGTTTTGAAGGCTCGAGTTCGGCATTTTGGCCGTCGCCTTCTTGTTTTTCTTGTAAAAGTAAAGCACTGAAATTCATATATATCCCACATATCAATTTGTATGTAATCCACATAATTGGGAACCAAGAACTATCAAGAGCGACAAACGCCACGTAGGGAAGAAGTCGGGGTGGGTGGGTGGGTCAAAAACACCAAACTTTCGCTCAGGAGACCGATGTCCGTACCCCGTGTGAAACCAGAAGTCAACATTGATTTTTTTTGTCACATAACTTTCGTACTTAAGTAACGCCACTTCTGGAGTTATTTTAGTCCAAACCACGATATTTTCCGAAACCTAACTAAGTATTTTTTGTCACATAAATTCCGTATTCAAGTTACTCCACTTCCGGTGTTATTTTAACCCCAATCTCGGAACCCATCGGCTATCGGTCTGACAGATAAGCTTCTGGGGGCAAGGGGCTATATTTCTTGGGTTCCGGTGTAGCCAGCGGATATCCGGGCCAAGGCTTCCTTTTCCGTGAGCAGCAAATTGTTTACAGTCCGAGTAGCAACTTGAGATGCGAGACTGTAGTTGCAATTGAGAGACGACCTGTGCAACCGTATTGTTTCACAAGTATCCAGTTGAGGCCATTTGAAGACAATGGGAAGAGTTAAAAAAGGTAACAGAGCTCAGAGGAAACAGTTATGGGCAATGGCTGGAGGAATGGAAGCTTTGGTCAGAACAATGAAGAGTGTTAACATTACAAACAGTGATACAAGTTATTCCTCAGAAATCTGGTCTGAACTCTCGATAACCCTATTTGTTCAAGATCATAAGAAAAAACGTCATTGGCTGTGGGTCATATGGACCAGAAATCAAAATGAAGTGAGAGATTTGATTAGTAAACAACAGGAAAAGTAATTAGAGATGAATGAAGCTCAGGTAATGGAGAGAAATAAATATGATTGTCAGACTAAGGAGCCATCAGTATGCAAGACAAAGGCACATTGCCACTGAGCACGACTCACAATATCAAACCAGTGTCAGATGAGTACACAAAAGAGAATGAGGCAGAAGATGAACAACAGAAGATGTCATTGCAGAGTGGAGTTCAAGTAGAGGAAGCAGTCACAGATGAGGAATTACATAACAATGCGGCAGACGACAAGCAACAGAGGAAGTCATTGCAGAGAGGAGACCGACCTGAACATGGAAAGACATGGAACAAAAACAATGGATAAAGTTGCCAGTGGTATCAAAGAGGTTCACAAATACAGTGAATAGAAAGAAATGGCAAACGATTGTTCCACTGCCCGGCTCAGCAAAACCGAGGCTACCATGAACCAACGTGTTGAACAACAGTTTCTGAATCAAAAATCCCTGTTGTATCCTTGCCTTCAAGAGCCAGCATATCAAAAATCCTCACAGCCAAAAAAAAAATGGTCCTCATTTAAACATCAGTGTGGTTTGTACATTCCCTTCCTGCAGTGCAAAATACTTCTTTAAAAGGAAAAGGGAGCCAGTGGGAGACTCCCTGGTTAAGATATCTGTGATACAAAGAGGAAAATTGGCACACAAGACAGTGAAAGAAAATTCAGACCAGCAGCAAATACAAGAAGAGGGAGAATCGCAAGAGCTCTAGTTAAAGGAGTGAGCCAACTCTTCTATAGTAAACTAAAAAAATAACACCAGTTGTTACAAACTTAACCGTAATATACTTTTTTTCAGTTTCATAGGATGAGTTCTGTGGAAATAAGGACCTGTCCAAAACTGCTGTTGATGCTGGGTCAGTGTATCTTTTGGTCATTCGATTTTCCTTTCACAAAAGGATATTAAAAAACAAAAAATTAGTGGTTATTTGATTTTCGTTTTAAAATACAAAAATTTAAATTAAAATACAAGTCGTTTTTCTTTATCAGGGTCAAAAAGGGATGAACTAAACTTAAAAAACAGGTTGATTTTCATTTTTTATTTCTAAATACAAAAAATAAAATCACTAGAAGACAGAAACGAAAAATGCCCATTTTTTCATATTCTGCGACCGGAAGTTGCATAACAGTGCGTATGAGGACGGTGCTGTGTATGAGAGAAAAAAAAGCACGGTGATGCTGTGTAACTTAATGTGATGGATATGGATCAGTACGTAGTTTTTCGAAACAATAAAAGAGTGTATCTCAGGGAAAAAGACATGACTGCAGAAAAAGTATCTAACTTCGGTAAAGTTGGAAAGATATCGTCAGATTCAAACTTCCCTGATCAATAACTCATAAACGTTAAAGCACAAACGACGGCTCTTTCTAACCGTAGTAAGGTAGACAACGAGCTACAACCTAATTTTAATCAAAACGAGCCGTCCTCCTAGCTGGACACATAACATTGGTCTCTATGTGCAGCCGGCTGTGAGACGAGTGGTCAGGGACCGTCTACAAAGTGCAACGCCGAAAAGAGATGCTATAAAAAATATTCAATAACTTCAGTCTTATGCGGTGTAGTACCATCAAAATTACTTCACACATCAATGGCCTCTTCCTGATTATACTACAATACTTAGTTTGGAAAAATGGGATTTTGCATAATTTTGGTGAATTTATAATGGGAACTAAAACTGAGGCAACCATGGACCAAAATCTTCCTTTGGGATAAATGTTGGAACACGAGGACAATATGTCAACACTTCTGTCCCTTTCCTCTCCCCCACAGGAGCAGCATCAGCCTGCTGTGTGTCACCAGTGGGCACAGCACATATACATTTGCCCACCTGTTGTGACTGTGCTTCCTCTTTATGGCCCATTACCCCCTAGAAGCCAATCAATGAGGCCACAATTAGAGTGTGCGTAAAGCTAACCGTGCTCTATGCCTGCTGCATGTAATACATGTATATTTAATATGTAAGGTCGCCAGAGTTTGTGCGTGAATATGTGAGTACAGAGCTTCCAACAATGTCCCTGTTTGTACAGGGCATTAATGAATCATTGATTGAATTTAGCCAGAATCTGTCAAAGTCTAATATGTCCCAATAGATCCTCACTGGCACTCAGTAGGTCCATATCTGGGAGAGCAGGTTTACCGGCCCCACCTCTATCAATAGATACTCTTTCCTGTGGTGCCCATCATGCACACCACAGTCACTACTGGATTGCTGCAGTTTGAACGTGAAGATGCAGAGGAGGGAGAGACGGGCAATTGTCTGAATGGTGTGCAGCCTCGGTTGTCCAGGATTTCTTAGACTTTTGAATGCTAGCTGCGCTAAAAGAAGTGCCTGCAAGAAGTGAGTTCAGGAGAAGGAGGCGCACTTCCCATCCAACAGTTGTCATTACCTTCTCAAACACCTCAAGGGACATCTTTAAGTCATCTGTGTCTATCATTTTCTCCGGATGATGTGGATGGTTAATGGGCGGAGGAGAGGCCAGTTTGGTCCAGCAGCTGCTAACCAATTGTCCAGTCTGACTTGCAAGCTTGCTGCAAGGCAAGGCAATTTCGTGATGGTCAGCACAAAACCAATTTGTATGTAATCCACGTAATTGTGAACTGGGAAGTATAGAGAGCGATAAACACCGCATAGGGAGGAGGTCAGGGTGGATGGGCAGGTCAAAAAACACAGGACTTTTGCCCAGGATACCGGTGTCCGTACCCCGTGTGAAACCACAAGTCGAAGTTGATTTATTTGTCACGTAACTTCCATACTTAAGTTACAGCCCTTCCGGTGTTATTTTAACCCCAACCATGATCTTTTCCTAAACCTAACTAAGTAGTTTGTTGTCTAACCAAGTCGATCTTGTAACGGGTAGTGGTTGGACACAATTGCAGCACACAGGAGACCGGGAACAGTTGGTAACAACTTTTAATGCCAAACTCAGTAGCTACACAGCAGGGCAGGTAAAGCTGCGCACAGCACAGTTCAACAATCCATCGGTGACTCTCCACAAAGTCTCTGAATACCCGGTGCGTTCGGCAGGCCGAACCGGACCAAGAAACAGGTGAATGGGCGGTGACGTTTGCCCTACCACACACACAGTTCAGTTCAGGAAAAGGCAACGGTACCGTAGAGGAGCAGACAGGAGGCAGAGGATCCGAAACCAGGTAAGCTAACAGTCCAAGCAGACGAACCAGTATGGGAAGGTAAGTCGAAGCCAGGCAGAGGATCGGGAAGCTAGCAGGTAGGTACTCACAGAACACACACACACACACAAGGACGAGTGCGGTGACACGGTGAGAGTCTCTGGACCGGCGGAGACCACAGGCAAGTAGACGGGAACACTCACACTGTAGCGTCGTAAGAGGAGGAAAACACCAAGCAGCCACAGGCAAACAGGAACCAAGAACTCAGAGGCAGATCTCAGGGTCGGGGGTCGGGGACAGAAGGCTGGTGGGTTTACCGGGAATCAGACCAAACAGATAGGTCAGAGACAGGCAGGGTCGGCAACAGGAAATCAGTCCGGAATAAAGTGCTGGAGAGTCTTGCACGGAGGGCGAAGAGCAATCTGGCAAAGAGTGTCTGTGAGGCTGGGTTATATATACTGGCAGTGAGCAATGAGGACCAGGTAGACAGAGTTGCCTTGATGAGGAGGGCGCGGCTGAAGCTGAGGAGCAGGAAAGCCAGTTTGAATGGAAAATTACTGAATGGGAGCTCGGTGGCTGGGCATGCAGAAATGAGCAGATGACCGGTAATGCAGAACTGCAACAGATCTATTCCTAAACCTAACTAAGTAGCTTTATTTTGGAAAGACTGGAGCTGAAATTGACACTTGCGTTGTGCGTTGCTGGACATTCATAGGAAAATGCATGAAAACATTGCTGAAAGTCGTGCTGAGCGTCACGTATGTACACAAATCAAATAGATTACTTTTCGTTCTCGCAGAATTAGAACTCAAATGCATTTTGTCGGGCATTACAGCATACTTTTAATCGAGAATGTTTTTGAATTTAAAAAACTACAATATAAAATTAGAAAAAGAAATAGAAAAAAAGAGGCCAAAAGGCCACCAACTGGGATCTACTGTATCTGTGCAGGTGCCTGAGCCCACCCTTGCCCATAGTCACCGCCGGCCTTGCTGACAAGACTCCTCGTCTTCTTGGGGTTGCAGAAGCACACAGGACACAGGGAACGATATATGCCAGCACAGTAATAGAACTACTTTTCAGTCAGGAGATAGGTAAGCCAGCCTCATGAAGAGATGAACAGACATGAGCACTAGTTGACTGCAATAAAAAAAATATAGAAGCAGGCTATTAGTAGTTCAGACGGTAAGATTTGAAGCTCAGTACTCATGCATTAGGGTTTTGTTCTCAGCAGAGAAGGAGTGCGTCTCAGTGTGAAAGTCACACAGCTCATGTCGTTATCATATCAACATTACAGTAATTATACTAGTAAGTGTGGGCAGATATTATAAATGTAGGTTTGAATGGGTGGTATAGAGAGGGTGGAGGTGAGGGAGAATGACAGAGTGAGACAGCAAGCGTGTGTGTGTGCGCGCGTGTGTGCACTGTATGTGTGTGATCGTGAGTGAGGCTTGAGGAGTGAGCGACAGACCAGGAGGAGAGTGGACGGAGAGAGCAGCGCATTGTTCACACTCCAGTCAAGACACTGATCTGTGTTTACACCGGTGAATAACAACAAGGGAACACATCAGAGGTAAGAAGATTTATGCTCTTTGAAAAGCTATTTATCACGAGTTTAGGGATAAGTCACTGTGATGTATATCTGCTATAAGAATCACTTCATGATTCAGTGCCTCAAAAATATAGAGCATCCTGGTGGATATTATCATGTAATCAACCAATGTATACTGTTGTAATTCACCTTTTTTTAAACTTTTGTTTCAATGCTAGGGTTGTTTTAACAACAGGAAATAATAGATATCACATTAAAAACACTTCAAATCCTTTTATTATTAGAAGCTCCTATAATAAAATGAGCATGCAGGGGCTCACTAAAAAGATTCGATCTCCTGTATGTGAATCCTAATTATAATAACATTCTATTTTAACATTTTGTTAATAAATAACAGGGACAGTGCACATTATTGGACGTTTTTTGTTCATTCGGTTTATCTCTGTAATATTTGCACGTGAAACCAACAAAATATAATTTGCTAAGGCTACAACACCGAGGCTATAATTTAATTTGTGTCTAGTCTGTCATTATCAAAGTGGTGTCTGTCTGTTTAAGCCACTGCCAAGATGGGCATAACAGGATTGTGGGGGAAAAGTAATTGAAATAAAACCCTCAAATGTCATTGGAGTACAGAATCTACCCAAGAAAAGAAAATTGATCCTGACTTTCTAAATGCAAACTTACTCAGTGTCCTGGTGGCTCATTCATCCAAAAATCAGACAATGTAAATAAGATATTCTGAGTTCAAACACAAATAGGACCAAATGGGTCATCTCTCTCCTAGACTCTCTTTCCTCCTTCTGCTTTTAACGTTGTAACATACCAAATATGAATAAATAAGTATCTGTACAAATAAAAAGAAAATGACATGGACCAGAAAAGCTCATCATTGGAGTCATAATTGTGAAGAGGGAGCATAAATATCAAATGAAGTCATGAAAAGAGCAACGTGTTCATACGGAATAGAGAGATGGCTTGTCTCATCAGTGCATCAAGTAATGGATCAAAATGTCTGCGATGTTATTAAAGTTTTAGCTTAACATGACTTGAGGGCAGAGAGAAGCACAATTTTGCACAATTCCTACAGACTACACTTGACTACATAGAAACATAAGTGAGTGAAAGTAAGCAGCAGGCATTCATGCACTTTTAAATTCAGCAATTTAGGACTCTATCAGAAGCAGTGTCAAGTTGACTTTGGTCCAAAAGATGGTTGTTATTTTGGTCCGTTTACTTTTCTCAAGGCACATGATTTGGACTTGTGATGTGGATTATTCATGGCATCATTCTGAAGAAAGAGAAAAACATAACGATGTCTGCACTCCAGAGACGAGAACTGTGGCAGACTGGTCCTCGCTCTCTCCATCTGCTGCTCCTTTTTTCCCCTTTTGTGAAGCAACACACTATTCAGCTATTTGTCAGATAATCCCTTGCCTCCCAGGGACACTGAAAGATTTCTTGCCTTCTAGGCAAGGGGATGGATAGTTTCTTAGAGACTCATGTAAGTGGGTTAACAGTTGTGGACTAGATATGAATTTGGTGTTGGAGTGAAAGCTGCTTTCATGGATGCTGCTAAGTTTTGTAGTTAGCCCAGAGCCAAAGCTGCTTCTAGTCACTGGATTGCATGCTGTACTGTTTGTAATGAGCTGTATAATCTAGGAAGCCCTTATAAAGACAGAACCATTGTAAAAGTAACAGTGTAATAGTAATAGTCAACAACTGCAGCACAGCTGTTGTGTGCCTGAAAAGCTGTTTAGTAAATGGATTTGTATTGTATGTTTACACCCAGGACAGGTCGACAGACTATCACAGGGCTGACACATAGAGACAGACAACCATTCACACTCACATTCACACCTACAGGCAATTTAGAGTCAACATTTAACCTAAACTGCATGTCTTTGGACTGTGGGAGAAAGCCGGAGAATGGCCTTTAAAGCTGAAGTAGGCGAGATTGGAGCAATATGATTAAAACAAATATATTTTTATAAAACGGTCGCTATATCGTGACAGTAGTACATGAAACAGGTAACCTGAAAAAATCATGTTCCTCTGTGTCCTACTGTGTCCTCCGGTGCTCCTAACGGCATCTGAAAGATTTCACTTAACGGAGGAAAACAACAAGTCAGAGCTGATCTGAGGTCCGCTGCACAGCTGCCGTCTATGAGAGCCGGCTGTCAATCACTCGCGAACTCCAACCAAACGGTCAAACTAGGCAGCGCTGATCAAATATGAATCAATATTCTGTTACTGTAATGACTATTTCTCACCTCAAATGTTTTCAGAATCATCTTGTAGTGTACAGTTCAGCTGTTAAATGAGAAAGTTTGTGACGCCGCCGCCATTGTAAAATCTAGTAAAGGCACACCAAGTTCCGCTAACATGAGCGGAGCACAGCCAATAGGAACGCTCTCTCTCTCTGAAATGACCTGTGATTGGTCAAAGTCTGCCGTCACGGGCCAGATTTTTTAAAGCCTGAAAACAGAGCCATGAGGAGGAGCAGAAGTCTAGTTATCTCTCAGAACACTTGAAGTACAATATGCTGAAAGGTTATAATGGAATTGTTGCGATTTATGGGGGATGCAAGGAAGGGGGGTGACACCTGTAGATTCGGCGTTTTTTCACATTAAACTCGGTGAAATTACAGTTGAGTTCGACCGAAGCACACTTGGTGATTGTTGGAAAGAGTAATGACGACGGTTTAAGTGAGTTTTATTTTGTTTCTGTCCAGTTTGAATGAAGTGTTTTACGATGCTACGCTGCGTACAGCTGATCTCAACATAAACAAAAATACACGTGGATGATGGTGCAAGCTGAACGGACATTCTAGTTAGTTTTGGGACAAAGTGTGTTGTCACTTTGTTTCACTCATTTCGTGTGAAAACAAGTCATGACTCTCAGGTGGGCACGGCAGTTAACTTAAAGGCAGGGTTGACGATGTTCTCCAGTATACGCTATTTGTTATATTGGTTGAAATGGTCTTTACACCCCCCGACAGCGATCCATTACTGATGAGCTTTGAAAAAAGACCGGAAAAGAGCCTTCATCTGTAGCTGCTGTAATCCTGTAAAACCGTCTACCAATCACAGCCTCTGCGCCCAGTTGTAAAGAACCAATCAGAGGCCTCCCTGCCTCCCTGCTCGTACTCTACCCTTGGCGTGCACACCAGCCTGAACTCAAAGCGTGTCGCCGCCGCACGTTTACTGGAGAATAGAAGAGAAAACTCAGCTCTGCAGTAACACTTCAGCGGTTACTTGTCATGAGGTAGCGTTGTTGAGTTGAGGTCCTCTCTCCGCTCTGTGAAGTAGTTACGATGCGGCGGTGCTCATGCATGTGTGTGGGGGGCGTTGCCTTGGAAGGATCCCCGAGGGGAGGGGGGGGGGTTTAGACGGAGCTCCTGAAGCATGCTACTTTCAAATTATGCTAGCTCTCCAAGATCGTCGACCCTATCTTTAAGATGTGTTTAGCATAAAAATATTGCAATGAATCCAAAACAATGTAGAGTTACTGAGACATTTGAACTCGAGTATTAGATATACATGACTTGCAGAATGCTCAAGAGGAAGATATGATGCATCATCCATAAATATATCAAAGCCACTGTTGATCCTGGATCCTGCAGAACTTAAATATTCATTACAGAAGTATATCTATTTTTATGAAGCATACCATGTTATTCATTGGAATATGCATTGGACAGAGTACTAATATCCTACACCTCAAGCTTGTCTATAAGCTTTCTATCTGCAGAAGATGCTAATGTAATTTCTAAAAGATGTTCAGCCTCCTGGGGCTATAGTATGAAAATCCATTTCATAAAAGAAGTAGTTTATGGCACAGTAGTGGCTGCACTCTAAAGCCACAGGGAAATGGTTTATGGTATGCAGTTCGTTATAATGCAGTGGATATGCTGCCACTGTATGCTGACAACATGCCTTAGCACTGATTGTGTTTGACCCTCTGGTGTCACGGCAGTCTTACAAGTCACTTCAGACTTTTAATAACAACTCTGTAAGGGATGCATTTAACAACGTCATTTAAAAATTGTCCTGCAGCGCACCGTTCCGCCAGTATTGTCATACAACGGTATGTTTGGTATCTTACGAAAAGTTATTCCTCATTTTTTGTGCGTTTTTCTAGGAATGTCCAGCTTATCGCTCCAGTCTTTTCAAAATAAACTTCCTTCTTTACAGGAAAAACGACTTAGTTAGGATTAGGAAAAGATCGTGGTTAAGTTACGCCAAACCGGAAGCGGCATAACTTAAAGCTGAAGTAGGCGAGATTGGAGTAAATATGATTTAAAAAAGCTATTTTTATAAAACGGTCGCTATATCCTGACAGTAGTACATGAAACAGGTAACCTGAAAAAAATCATGTGCCTCTGTGTCCTCCGGTGCTCCTAACGGCATCTGCGAGATTTCACAGACCGGAGGAAAACAACCAATCAGAGCTGATCTGAGGTCTGCTGTCTATGAGAGCCGGCTGTCAATCACTCGCGAACTCCGACCAAACGGTCCAACTAGACAGCGCTGATCAAATATGAATCAATATTCTGTAACTGTAATGCCTATTTCTCACCTCAATGTTTTCAGAATCATCTCGTAGTGTACTGTTTAGCTGTAAAATGAGAAAGTTTGTGTCGCGGTAGCCATTGTGAAATCTCTTGAAGGAATGCCAAACTACCGGTCACATGACCAGAGCACAGCCAATAGGAACGCTCTCTCTCTTAAATGACCTGTGATTGGTCAAAGTCTCCCGTCACGTGCTACACATTTTAAAGCCTGAAAACAGAGCCATGAACACTTAAATTACAATATGCTGAAAGGTTATTATGGAATTTTTGCCCAATGATGCCATAAATATACTGCCTACTGCCACTTTAAGTGTGGAAGTTCTGTGACAAAAAAAAAAGACCTCCTCCCTAGGCGGCGTTCGCAGCTTTTCAAACTTGTTCACAATTACGTATATTACATATGAATTGATTTCGTGGGATGTATACGAATTACAGTGCATTTACTTTTCGTACAGTAGATACAGATACGAACGGTGTATTAGAACAGCCTGTGTCGTTACAACAATCCATCACTTGTTCTTATGCTATGTTCACACTACGAGCGACAAAAGCAACAAAATGGTCAGTGTGGCCAGCTCGCCGTTGAAGTGTTGTTCAAGCGCTTGTTGATGTATTTATGTGGGGACTGGCTAACTGCATTTTTTTTAGATGGAACGGAACAGGGTGAAACAAAAACATGTGATTGGTTGACGCTTTACCGCGACATTGGAGCACTGGAAAAAGTTGAGACCAGCTCAACTTTATTTGTCGGGCGTCAGTTTGTAGCTTCATGTCACCGGCTTCCATCGAAATGACTTGTAGAATCTGGCGAAGTCGCCCGTAGTGTGAACACAGCATCATAAGCCTCCCATCCAGAGGCTTGGTAATCAATTAAAGGAAACACTGTGTTATTTTCAGAAAATAATAAAAGCAATAATCCGATGTCATATGTATTTATTTATCTAATGCTGAATACACAAACAACTCTTTAACGTTACTGTTTTGGTGAATAATATTTCTGGCAGACATACTGACTCTCTCCTCTCCAGTCACAAGCTGTGATATTAGGAGGTGAACCCTGCGCAAAGCACTGCAGCAATAACGGTTGTAAAATGGCGCATCGTCGATTTACAAAAGCGATTGGGGAGATCAATGCTGTGTGCTGAGCACTAAGAAATCTACTGCAACATGGAAGCGACCTTCAGAGTAAATAGATATATCAAGATCTGAAGTGTATTGAACGACGCGGTCGGCAAAGGGGCGGAGAGCCGCAAAATAATGCTGGTTCTATTGGGATACAAATGTAAATAGTTCCGTTTGTCTGTGTAATATAAAATGATAGAAATCTTGAGATATTCAAATTCAGTTTTTCTTTTTCGTTTGACTTCTTGGCCTTATACCATTGTATAATATCATGTGATATCACTGCAGCATATATACTCAAATAGCCAATGTTGTGCTGAAAAAAATACTTGCTTGTGCCTTACAGTACTGAATTTATACACGTTTATAATAGAGTAGAATAGAATAGAATAGAGGCCCCAGTAATAGAAAAAAAATGGCTCAGACCCCATTAAAACTCACTTTCTGTCTAGACACAAAATGCATCCTGATGAAATACATAATACAGTAAGTCACTGCCAGAGATAGAAAAGCCCTCTGACTGATATATGTAAATGTATGGAAAAGTCATTGTTGTGTTTTCCTGCTTATCCTCAATAGTCATTCATTAAACTGGCAGGAAAGCATTTTCCTGTCTTTCTCATTATCCAGCGCTCACTTGGAAAAATGTAGATATCGTTATATTTTACCTTCAAATTAGAAATTAATATTCAGCTAACTGACTGGTTCCTTTTTCTCCTACATCAGCTCAAGTCTGCCAGAAGCAACAGAAGCTCCACTGTAAGCATTTAATCCAATGTTCTTATGTTATGAACTTACAAACCAATAATATATCAAAAATCCTTTACATGCAAACAGTCATTTAATGATGGAATTATCGACGTGACGGATGTTTTTAACTTTAATCTTGTCAAAGTTCCTATAAAGCCCTTCACGCTGGACTATAATTATTACCAAATTACTTTCCTCCAACTGGAACTTCAATAGCCTCCAAAGATTTAATATACAATGAGTCACTGCTTTCTGATGTGTGTTCCTTTGAACAGCAGGTACAGTACACTTCAAGGACATACTGCTGACTATGAGAATCTGCTGATTTGGCCCTGCCAATGTAATGCACAAGCAGCGGTTTAAAGGTTATAAAGCTAGCCTGGTTCTCTCTAAAGGTAAATCTAAAAATACACCTGCCAACACCTCTAAAGTTCACTAAATAACACGTTATATCTCATGTGCTTAATCTGTACATGACCAAAGTGAACATAACTCAGTTGCCGAAAATATCTCGGCTGGGAATGGCAATTTGGAGTCTTTACTTGTTACTTGGCAACCGGTCCTTGCGAAGAAATACTCTGGTACATAACACCCCCTCAACCCCGACCCCCCAAAAAGCTAATTGTCCTCTTTACACTTTGATTTTGTACAGATTCCACCCATTTCCCACAAATGTACTATTAAACAAATCGCAGTCCAGCTGCCAACAGATCAGACTTTGTACTGGACTTCCAGGTGTAAATGTGTGGCTCAGTGAATCTGCTCTCGATATATAATGAACTGAAAAAGAAGTATTTGGTTCCTCGCAGGAAGTGACACAAGGTACATAATACTATTACACCTGCTATTGTGGGCCACTTTAATAGAGTGACTCAGCGCTTTGAGAACACACTGTACAGTTAATAGAACGGATCTCCCAGAAGGGACTAAAACTTAGAACACTGTCATTCATTATGTATCTGACTCACACAAGGAATAGAGCCCGCTGCCACGGCCACTCTCCACCCACTGAGCTTTAAATTGTCAAGGTAATGGAATAAAGACTCACATAAGACCTTTTATTGCATGTCTTTATAAGTGCTCTTGCTACAAAGCCTCCCCCTACCATCTCCCTGTCCTCTTGCCAGTGAAACATTTCTACTTATTGGACAGTTCAATGACATTTTCAAGTGAAATGATACATTCGGTAATATTCCATATTTTTTTCATTGTCAATAAATCCCATGAAAAGACCAAAACTAACAATAAATTGTACATGAAGCCTGAAATACAGTAGCTCATTCCTCTGTGTCATAGTCCTCCATTGTTGTGCAAAACTACAAAAAACACATCAATGAGCGACATTATTGCACTGGTGACATGTTCCTTCATTACCATAAAGAAAGGCTGTAGGCGTAAATGTTTACCAAATATGTATTCATCCACGATCGAAAATAGTCCCTAAAACATATTTAACTATTTACTCCTATTTGAGTAACGTTTGCTAAAAACTACAGTGCCCAGCTGTTTTAGGAAATTACCATCCCCTTTTTTTTCCAAAATAGAACTATATATTTGTGATCGGTTTTAAATGTGCATTAACTGACCTTTTTCTTTTGCCACTTGGGCGCCGTGCAACAAGCTGTAAACACAAAAAATTTTTATGAAATGGTTTTAATTAGAACTGTGATACAAAACCAGAACAGTAAAGCTGTTGGCCGTAAAAACAAAACAATGAGCTGAAAGACTCTAAAACGCTCTGTAGAGCTGAGGAAAACTGCAGTCAGGTGTTATCTGTGAGTTTGTAGTCAAGACCAACTTAATCGAGTCCGAGTCAAGTCCAAGACCACATCCAGTCGAGTCCGAGTCAAGACCAAGTCCAAAGGCAGTCGAGACCGAGTCCACAACAAATTGAGTCCTGTTCAAGATCATAATAGGCAATAGTGTCTTTCCAATGCTAACATAGTGATTAAGAAGTTACAGAAATAATCGATCTTCTAACATCAAACAAGTCGATACATAGAATTTAAGTTTGAGGACTATTACAAGTTTCTACAAGTATGTTAAGGAGCAGGCGGAGCGGTATTATTTTTTCACGCATCATGTTGAGAGAATCAGGCAAAGTTCTGTACAACTGATCCTGAATCAGCAGCCAGAAACAATCTGACCAGTTCTCAATAGCCGAGCCAGAGAACAAGACAAGTCCGAGTCCAACAAGACACAAATCCAAGACAAGCGCAAGACTTCAAAAAAGTGATCTTGAGACCGAGACCGGACTCAAGTACTAGCCCTGCGAATGACCCCTTTCACATCAAACAAATTGATTTCATGATAATATAAAAATATTTACTGTATTTTACAGAGTGGCTGACTGGCATCAACAAAAGTATCACTCTGATTAGTTTCAAGAATATTCTGCATATTTGTGTTCATTGAAGCACCGAAGCAAAGCTTGTGAAGCTTTTGAGTTCTACTACAAGGGCAGGAAACAGATGGCAATTCAAGCTTAATCAATCACTCAGTCCTCTGTTCACTGTCAAAATTGACAGTTCAAAACTCATTGGCAGAAACAGCAGTCATAGCTAATCTAATTCAGAGTTTTCGAAACTGGTCAGGAAACATGATGTCAAGCTGTGAAACGACTCCTTCCTCATTTTGTGCTGACAAGTACATTTGCAGTGATCGACAAAAATTGGTTCCTGTTCAACCATGATTAGAAAATGTCATTACCTTTACATTTATTCTCGTGTGTTCAAAACCTTTGCTCTAAAAGGGCATTTAATACTGATGTCTGTTTCATCTTTTTTTTTCTCAGAGAGCGAGTCTGATCACTTCAGCAGGATGTCAGCTTACAACTGCTCGTTTGATCTAATGGCTGAAAAAGGTGGTTGGCTTTGTCCTCCGGGGGAAAAGTGCAATAATCTGACCTCTGGCGTGAACGGAAGCCACATCGATCTGGATGACGCATGTCTGACAGAGGAAGAGTACCTGGAGAAATATCTAGGGCCTCGTCGATCATCTGTGTTCCTTCCCGTCTGCCTCGTCTACCTGGTCATCTTCCTGGTAGGTGTGTTGGGGAATGTGCTGACGTGCACTGTCATTGCACGCTACAAAGTGATGTGGACGCCAACAAACTACTACTTGTTCAGCCTGGCGGTGTCGGACCTGCTGGTGCTGCTGCTCGGCATGCCATTAGAGCTGTACGAGCTGTGGCAGAACTACCCTTTCCTCCTGGGGAAGGGCGGCTGCTACTTTAAAACGTTCATATTCGAGACTGTTTGCTTGGCGTCTATCCTCAACGTGACAGCGCTGAGCGTGGAGCGTTACATCGCTGTGGTGCACCCGCTACGCGCAAAGTACGTTGTAACGCGCACCCATGCCAAGCGGGTCATCCTTACGGTGTGGGGTGTGTCGGTGTTGTGTGCTTTGCCGAACACAAGTCTGCATGGCATCGCCGTCCTCCACAGTCGCTCCACCGGCCCTGCTGGGAACATGACCGTGGAGATCCCAGACTCAGCGATCTGTATGCTGGTGAAACCGCGCTGGATATACAACCTGACCATCCAGGTGACCACCTTGCTATTTTTCATGCTGCCCATGTTCACCATCAGCGCTCTCTACATGCTCATCGGGTTGCAGCTGAAGCGGGAGAAGATGCGTCAGACACTGGAGGCGAAGACGGGCTTTGGACAGGACAGCTTCTGTAACATCCGAACACAGCAGCAGAAGGCACGCCGCCGGCAGGTCACTAAGATGTTGTGTGAGTATCAAAAAAGTACGGAGCCGCTCTGGGGTCACATGGTAGAAAAAAAAACTGTGACTGTGTCCGAAATCACTCATTACATTACATTTTGTAATAGCGTGCTGTCCGTATAGCGAGAATTATTATACCCCATATAGGAGACTCAAAGTGTCCCACAACGCATTGTGAAAAGTAATGTACAATCAATGGTCACTAACCAAGCACTGTATACCATCATGCATTGCGCTGAAAGAAAAATGGCAGACGGACGAGAGGAGAGAGAGCAGCATGATTAAGGCAAATTTATGAGTTGTGGCATGAAAATAATCTGTTTAATGTGATCGGAGCAGCACATCACAACACAAAGGGCAACAAAGTACTTTATATTTATTAATTTGGGAAAATACCATAGATGTAGACGACATATAAGAAGTGGACGTAGTCACTGTGACGTCATCCATTGGTTTGTGGACTGCCTTTTGCAGCCTTGAGTTCGGCATTTTGGCTGTCAACATGTTGGCTTTTTTGCAACCAGAAGTGACACGAGATGGTGGAGCTAAGTACAACCTAACGCTAAATAAGGCATTTTTAGGCAACCAAAATGTTAAAATTTAACATTCAGGAACAGAAAACACACTGGGACCATAATTTACTAAATGAACATCATGCTGTATTGAATAAGACTTGAAACTAGCGATTGAGACCATAAACTCATGTTTACAATGTTTACTGAGGTCAATCAAGTGAGAAGTAGGGTCATTTTACTCATAGACTTCTATACAATCTGACTTCTTTTTGCAACCAGAGGAGTCGCCCCCTGCTGGCTATTTGAAAGAAGTTTAAGGCACTTCCACACTGGCTTCACTTCTCATACCCAGAGGTAGCCCACTGGAAAATACACTTATTGCCCCCACATTGACAACGGCAGTGCGTACCGCTTTACTCCTTCCGTTCCTTTCACATAAAAGCCCTAGATATATACGCTGTATCACTACTTACCAGGGGAACTTAAATTCACTCAGAGCATTTTGCTAAGTGGCAAATAAACAAAATATCTTATCGTATGTATTTATTACAAAAAATGATGTCGGAATTTATGATGATGGTCCACCATCAGACATCTAGCACGTTTTAATTGTGCAACAGCAGTGGCGTAATTAATGGTGCAGGGAGAATGACCCAAGTAGTGTCTGAAAGTGTTTTTTCAGATGAGCTCACTGTATAGTCTTCTACATAGAGGTCTCTAGATAGTGAGTAGGGAGTAGGGAAGTGATTTCGGACACAGCCTAAATAATGTTCCAGGGACCCAATGTTCCATTCAGTTATGACATTATGTAATAGGATGTTTTTCTGAGTTTTAAATGTCGCTTGTGCACCGTTAAAGCAGAAGAATTAAGGGATGTGCAGCAGCAGATGCAGCGGTAGGGTTAAACACATTATCTCTGACTCTGTAGTTGTGGTGATAGGATAATGACAATGATATAGTAACATTTACATATAGTAACATTATTCATATCATCGTGATTGAACATCTTTCTTCTTGCTGTTTGAAAACATTCCATTGGGGACATTGATTAATAAAAAAAAACGGTCTCAATGAAACGATAATAAATAAACTGACCTAGAATGAGAGGAAAATCTAAATCAAAAACACCTGACATCTGTTGTCTATTTAATGAAAATAAATGTAAATTGCAGCTTATTAGTCGAAATCCTGAAATAACACAGATGCAGCTGCTGCATGAATTTGTATCATTTGGGAATAATTAATTCAACATTTTAGATGTGAACATTTTGTAGATATTTTCTGTGTGTCTGATATGTTGATAAAAGTGTAATCCATGTGGCATTACATTTCCCCGTAACATATCTAAGTGACGCTTAAAAGCTGCTTATGAACATGAATAAATATGATATGATCATGAAAGGTGACACCAACCATGCAGATATTATCTAGTATGAAACATAGACACGTTCAGATATAACAGGGTTTGTCACAGACTGTCATTATTATAAGCTTAGTGACGTAGCCCACATGTGTATCGCTCAGAGGTGAAGGTGAAAGCCGATGTAGAGGTGAATGTCTTTCATGGTGCATGAGCATGAGTTGTGTAAAGGTATTAATTTATACCTTATCTTAATATAGTGCTATGACATTGATTTACTTGCTCTCAGATGTCTGGCTGCACAGGGGCAGATGTTGAGATAAGTCTACTTACAGTTGTGTCCTGACTTCTCCTCAGAGACATCAATACACATCTGGGGTTATCACATCCTTATTTTAAGCAATATTTAGTCAAGAGAGTGCAAGATTTAGAACCATGTTTTCTACTTTTAAAAAGGTCAGAGTGATCCATGAAGATTGTCATCAATACGGCTAAAAGGCTGGAAGCCTAATGGACGTAGAAGCACAGAGGGGGCAGCTCAAAAACTGTTTTGAAGATGACATGATAAACAGCTCCAGCTGCTGATGAGTAGTAGGGGCGAAAACATGTAGAACTGCATGAATTTGAATGTTCAACTAAACAATTTTTCTGAACAAATAAAGGTAAATACAGGAAAATAGGTCTGTGAAAATTAACATATCTTATACATCTTTAAACAGGCAAACGCTCTCATAACTCACTTAATATTCAAAGTCATGCCACATATTGTATTAGATTGGATGCTTACTGAAGATGGTTACGTGGTATAGACTAAAGCATGATTCAGCAACAGCATGGCCAATTTCTTGGCTCAAATGTCAATAAAAACTGATTTCAGTGAGATAGATTTCCCACATGTCCAAAACAGCTGCTGTGATTCTCCAGTTTTACAAACTGAAAGACGAGACCCTAATGTGTGGTGCGTTTGTCCAATCAGGTACAGGGCAGGGATCATGTTTATATCTGTCAGAAGGGGATATCTACAGATAAGTAATTTATGCGTAGTATAGCCTTGAGAAATAGTGCAACCCCCTCCATACATTTGTGATATTGTAATTGCAAAAGTGTATGCTATTTCAACCAATTCTCTCATTTTGTCCAATTCATAATATTATCACAAAAATGCTCAAGTTGTAAGGATGCTTCCTTTTTGTTTCTAGTTACTGCCATTTTACAAATTAAATATCCATGGCTGTAAGATGCCTTGTTCAAATAAAAATCAAACCTCAACTTTTTTTGTAAATGGAAATGCATCAACGTTTGCTTGTTAGGGTCGATTGCTGAAGTCGGCCCTAACAAGCTGCACCAATTAAAGGTTAACTTTGGAATTTTTCAACCTAGATCCTATTTTCCGATGTTTTTGTGCCTTTGTGACTAATGGGGACAACAATTTTTAAAATTGGTCCAGTATTGAGGGAGTACGCTGCAGCCGCCAGCCGGTAAACAAGCTCTAATATAATCATTCGGGGCAACCTGGAACCGTCAGTTTACATCCACTAAAAGTTTTCGCCACTGACAGGCTCAGATTGTTATTATAAGTGTCTGACAACATTATGGAAAGGACCCTACAGAGAAATAAAACATTTTTCTTACCTTTCGCTTTCCGTTTGTCATTGTGTCATGTGACTTGTTGCCAGAAGAGACAACGGTGGAAACGTGAGTCAGAGTGGAGAGAGGAGCGCCACGGGACAACAGTGTTGTCAGAGTTTGTTGTGTTGGAGCACAGAAAGCGTAGCTTAGTGTTATCTAAAAGATTTTCGATGTCATGGCTGAATATTTAGCTGATTTCGACAATGTGGATGCAACTGGAGATTTCAGAGCTAGACACACAATAACAAACAGAACAGTTTCATTTCTCTGTAGGGTCCTTTCCATAATGTTGTCAGACACTTAATAACAATCTGAGCCTGTCGGTGGCAAAGACCAGCACTTTTAGTGGACGTAAACTGACGGTACGAGGTTGCCCCAAATGATTACAATACAGCTTGTTTGGCGGCTGGCGGCTACAGCGTACTCCCTCAATACTGGACCAATTTTAAAAGTGGTGTCCCCATTAGTCACTTAGACACAGAAAAATGGGAAAATAAGGTCCAGGTTGAGAAATACCAAAGTTATCCTTTAAGATCTTACAGTGAACTATTTCTTATAGCCAAGCTGAAGCTGAATTTCTAATGTAACACTTTGAAAGAGGAGAGTTTCAACATCACTGCAATCTGTTGCAAAATAACACTAACAAAAAGTTCCATTGGCACTGTGAGGGTTCACCCCCTTCAATCTTTTTGCATAGTTTTTATTCTGCTTTTGGTTTCTGATGATGCATTCAAGTCATGTCTGGTGTTTAATCCTGCAGTCAAGCTCTTTTATGAGGGCGACTACAAAACAGGAGGGATGCTGAGGAGGAGTCTTGGGACCCATACCAATGATATAAAACAGTTTTCAAAGAAGCATTTTCTGATTATGAATCTAAAGATTTATTAAACACTGATGTAAAGGACTAAATCAAAGGCTGTGCACCCACGACTGATATTCTCTGCGTCATTGACACACAGCCCCCAGAGGGACAATTTAATTGAGAGAAGAGAGAGCATGTTGAAAACATCAATCGATGTACTGCTATTAAAATCTCGTCTACCCATTTCTTGCTGTTTTTCCAGTCGTTTTAGTGGTGGTTTTCGGGATCTGCTGGGCCCCGTTTCACACTGACCGCCTCCTGTGGAGTTTCATCAATGACTGGACTGACAACCACATGGAAATCTTCCAGTACGTGCACATCATCTCCGGAGTGTTTTTCTATCTTAGCTCAGCAGTTAACCCAATCCTGTACAACCTCATGTCCACACGCTTTAGAGAAATGTTCAAGGAGGTCATGTGCCATCGGCCACATCACATCGCTCCCAGAAAACACTCGCTCAGTGTTACCCGGGTGACGCTCCGCAGCACCCTGAGTGATGCGCCGCACAGCAATGGAGCCGCTGTTGTTGAAACCGAGGCAGAAGATGAAGTGAGGATGAGAGATGAAACCTGTTTATCGTGTTAAAAACAGCTTAAAGCGAAGGGGTAAATGATGCCATGGTGTTCCATTCTGTGCCACTGCATCCATCAACTGTCAACATCCACTTCAGGTGCATCAGTTTAATAGACTACCTAAAATAATCTGAGTGGGAGAACTGCAGAAAAGTGCTACTATGCTGCTTTTGAAAACTTTATTAGTAACTCAGCAAATCAAATACTTATTCAAACACGCCTGGGCAGGCTTAGATTCACGCTCTAACCCAGCATAGATAACATCTAATGTTCAGTGTATGAAAACCATTTAAGTGAAAACCCATTTTTTGTAAGCACTTTAGTCAGTTTAGGAATATATGTTTAAATGATGAAAATACAGTTTTCAAAAATCCTGGCATTTATAACGTAGGTACGGTCACACACATGCAAAATTAACATAACTCTATTCCATGCGAGCCAAGGGGTGAAAACATTTGCTTCTGGAGGCGACGCAAGTTCGCATGTTTGCATTCGAAATGCAGTTTGACTTTGGTGAACTTTCCGGCGAATATCCCCTCGACAGACGATAGTCACTCGCCTGCATTTGCGAATGTGTGACCGTGCCTTAATGCTGCATTCCCACCAAACGCTAAGTGAACTTTTTACGCGGCGCTGTTACATTACAAAGTCAATGCAAAGAGGCAAATAGAGGTGAAAAGCTGCGAATGGCACGAATACGTGAAATTTGCATCATTCGCGCAAATTTAAATATTTCAAATCGAGCGCTAAATTTGCGTGACGCTGTGTCGCGAAAGCCTATCAGCGTTGAGATGCTCCTCCTGCCGTCACTGACGTCCTGACTTTGTTGAATCAGAAACGGAGGAAAGAACTTTTTTAGCCGTCTGTGGGCACCCAGAGCTACGATAGTAATTCATATTCGTCAGATATATATTTCCACACGAAACTCTAGGGGTATAAATTAATGTGTATAATCCACAGACTGTCTATGGTATAAACAATAATGTCACTGCCGTATTTATGGCTACATGACGTTATGTTGAGTGTTGAAGGAGCAGCTACAATGTTGTCATAGACTAGCACCGATCGATCCGAACTCCATTCAGAAATGCAAATGTTGTTTGCTAGTCGTCTCGCGCACAGATCTGACAAAGCACTTTTTACAAATTGACGTCATTATGCAGTTATTTCTGCATAATTTTAATCTGTTTATTGCCATTAAAAAACAGTACAATCTGTTTATTTTGAGTTCCTAGTAAACCAGATTAATTTAGCCGACATGTGGCTTGCTAGACACAGTGAATAAGCCTCAGTGAAAATCACAGATCGCCTCTCTGTTATGAACCCAGACAGCGTTTGGTTTTCCAATGTATCTGGGACTTCCACAACATGTACAAAACAGCAATATTGGTTATTTCGGCCATGGTTGATAAAACGGTGTTGGTATTTACATGGAGGCAAGTGTCAGGCCCGAGTGATACGAATGAACACAAATGATCCCGCGGTCAATCTCGTGAAAGTAACGCAAGGCGAAAATTCGCCGGTGTGAACGTAGCATAAGTTGAGACAAACGGGTCGGACCAATGAATAGAAAAGTTGCTCCAAGCCAGAAAGAGATTGAAAACATTTATATATTTGTATTATAAATACAGGAAGCATGTGTGAAACACAATGGTGTAAAGTAACAATAAACTGAAGTTTCTGGGTAAACTAGAGTATGAAAAAAAAAATACTGAGGATTATAAAATGTTAATGTTATTAATGTTAAAAAAGGCAAAAAATTGATGAATGGATATAAGATCATGCAAAAGTGAATGTCTTATTTTATTCATGATACTATACTGTAATTGTCCATGATATAAGAGTTGAGCCAAACTGCATGTAATTATTTATATCAAATCATTTGTGTTATAAATGTCAGATTCTTATCACTTGCATTGTTCTGTAAGGATATATATTGTATACTGTATTGCCGTGTTCAGCCCTGTGTACTGTTTACAGTAGTATTTGTGTGTTGATGTAATTTATGCTAAATGTGTTAATGCTTTATATTGTTCAAAGTGTGCTTTGTGCAGAGATATTATCCATCGCTATGAAAAAGAATATGAGTTGAAATTCATTTCTAAAATGAAGCTGTTATAAACTTGTCAATGCAGAAAAAATACATATGCTTGTTTTTCCAGCCAAATTTGAGTTTTGTATGATGTGGGAAATGCTGCCAAAAAAGTAAGTAAAACTATGACAAATATGATTTTCAAATGCTATCATACGATATGAAGATCAGACAGCTACTGTATGTATGCTAAAAAAACATTAAAAAAAAAAGTCTGTCTTGCTATACTGTATTGATTTACAGTTTAGATCAACTGTGGCATTTCCCATCCTCTAACAAGACAAGTGAAAGCTCATTAGCACCCCCTAGAGGCTGCATTGCCCAACATGTTGGACAGCAGGAGGACCAAGAGACGGAACAAAGAAATCACTTCATATAAAGTATTGGCCTTATGCAGCACGCCCATTTTTGTCTCTTAACTCCTGGTTGCTATTGCTCGAGAGATAGTAAATTCATATAAAAAGTCACAGTCCTGATCGGTTCACAATTGCTGCTATATATTGCTCAAAGTTGGGAACGTTTCCGCATTTTTAAGGTCAGTCATATGACCTGACATAACCACATCCTCCACTGACATCAGATTAAAAAGTTGCGTTTGCCGTTAACTAGCTTACAGTTAGCTCAACTAGCTGTCTTTGTGTTGTAGTAGCAGTTGAATGATGAAAAAGTCCATGCGCTCCAATGCTAACTTATCAGTAAGATGATGCAGGTTATTAACATTATTTTCATTCTGCACAAACAATCACTAAACCAGATGATTTTTACTTTGTTGGTCTGGAATCCGATTCATCAACATGAATTAAAACACATATTTTCACCCCAATATGTAATTTATAATAATATATATTGTAATGGTGATATATTTTGGAATAGCTTGTTGCACAATAATAAACGTGTCATGGAAAACAGTACTGTGTGTAATAGTGTAACTAACCAAATGAGCCTCTGTTGTGTGTTTTGGATGAAGAAATATTGTATTGAATGGCCAAACTCAGACAATCTGTTATGATATCATATTGTATGAATACATAATAAAGCACACATACCAACACATTCTGACCAGTCACCATGAGTATTATAACCAGCTGATCCTGGCGCTGTGCAGGATATTAGTGCTGCTAAATAGCGGTAAATGTTTGTCAGACTGCTTTAGAAGAGTCTGACAAAGAGTCTCTCATATTGTTCCAGCTCTGACAGGTTTCAAGCTGCATGTTGCATTATAAAACTGGTCAGATATTTTCTGAAATAAAGGCACAATGTGATCACAAGCAGCAGGTGTTAATCTACACAACACAGCACCTCCGGTATAGACAGGAAGTTAAAAGCCAAAATAACCGAGTCAGAGCAATTCCTTGTTGATGAGGAAGGTCAACAGGTCCTGAAACTAACAGGAAAAAAGTGCCGATTCAGCAAATATTCATATTCATTCACTTTTAGACATACAGTGTGTTCCAATCCGCATACTTCTGTACTTACACTTACTATTTTGAGTGCATAAGTGCGTTCACACTGTGAAGTACGGCAAAATGCAGTGCACTGTAAGTACCAGGATGTTGTACTCAAAACGGTCAAATCGTTGAGTGTGGAACGCTGGACACTTCTCACCCTCAACGGTCGTCATCTTGGCTACGTAGCGGAAGGGACGGGGCCACGACCACCATTCAAACATGTGAAAATGGCGGCAAATGATGCAGGAGCTTTTGCGGAGCTGAACAACGTACCTTATAGATGCCAGCTCATGTACCAGCTGCCGTAAAACCCCGAAGAAGAAGAAGATATTTTGGCAGGTAGCGAGCATGGATGTATTAAAAGAACGGTAGCGAGCGGTAGCGAGCCGCGGTGAAATGTTGCGATCGGCATTTCCGGTAAGGGCGCCGCAGAGTATTCGATTTGAGACGACCCGACCCCGTTGAAATTTACGCACTACTCAAGTAAGTACAGAGTGCACACAGTGCACTACATTGAAGTGTACTTCCAGAAGTACGTGGATTGGAACACACTCCAAGACTTTTACTTTGCGATGTCGTAACATCCCACATCTCTGCAAGTAAATTGGTGGGTGAAATGTTACCATGACCCGAGGGATGGCAAAAACTACAAAAAATTATATTTTAAACTGGAGACTATCTTGTGATTGGATCACACCGGCTGCAACGCCAAATCGTGCCAGGGGCGTAAAGTGGGGGGCCAATGGCCCCTTCCCTACTTCGTACCCCCCTCCTTCCAGCGCCCTTGCTTGGACCACAACCATCTTCGACCTCAGCCTTTATTTTGATGTCAACTACACACCTGCAAAGTTTCGGGACTGCATCTTACACGGTTGCAACGCTATCACGGTGACAATGTCTGTCCCCAGACAGACAGAAATATAAATACCTGACACGGTACTCAAAAACGCTTCCGTGGTAGTTCCCGCTACAGTAGTTGTCTCCAGGACCACATTTTGCCACTATGACACACACAGACTCACAAGGTGAAAACAATACCAGCGTCACTGTCGCTGCTGGTAAATATTGAGTAAAATATTTGTGACTTTAGTGAAAAGATCAGACTTTTACTAACAGTAAAATAAAAATGTCTGAACAGCTGTGATGGAGCTCAGGACTGAACCTGAGAATGACCGCCACAAAACAAAAATAATGTGTTTAACTGTAGCGTATAAACTGTTGTGTGACAGTTCACCAGTCTGAAGTGAAAAAAGTAGCCAGATTGTGATTTACTGTTAGATCGTGATAATTTATCCGCGACTGAAAATGAATATGCCCCCCTTGAAAGTTAGTTAAAGTTTCTTGACTTACACGATGCTATCGCGTTGACAAAATCCGTCCACAGACAGAAATATAAACACTTGGCAACTCACACACAGAATGACAAGGTGAAAATACCAGCGTCGCTGTCACGGCTGGTAAAGACTGAACCACCTGTCTGCTGTTTCTGTTTAACAAAACAATATAATTGGAATCATCCTCCAGACCTATTCAAAGTCACTCATGTGGAAGGGTAAGACGTCCACAGAAGCCGTTTCTCACTTATATTCACCGGTAGGCTATTAACCGAGGCCTGCCTTTCTAATGGAATAATCCCAAGGGGAATGGCTTTTGGAGCAATTTAAAAACTACCAAATCTTTCAGAGCTGACAACCTCAGCAATGCTGAAAGCAGTACAAGTAAATTGTAGCTGCTGTCAATACTAAATCTGCCCTTCAGGCAGAATGTAATGGATGCAACTGTTCTCTAGTGCTCTGTTTGACCAGAGGCATTATCACCGTCATTACCAGTATGTACTATTGGCCATTGCTCTGGAACGAAAGCAATTTTCATGTGTACCTCCATGACATTATTTAAAAAGGGGAAGAGCTCATTCACCATACCAGTACAGACTTACTCTTCCACTGTGGGGGATTCACAGCTGTCACAGTTTTGTAGCAAATGCAATGCTGTGTGCAAGGTTGTCTTATGTGATAAATCTTGTGTGATAAATAAAGTTATCTGGTTGATTTTAACTGGTGTTCAAGGTTAAATCAGACAAGCTTATCAGCCAGGACGCAACCACACAGCATTTTCATGTGTGTGAAAAATAACACCGTTTGGACAGAAACATAGCTCTTGTTCTGCGGCCTCACAAAATGAGGATGATTTTACTGCCACATCAATATATAGTCCCTACAGTACCATGTCTAACAGCCCTAAACCCAACATGTTTTTGTGGACTGCCAAAGAAGTGAGGAAGAAAACTCGAGCAGGTGGTTAAAGCTGAAGTAGGCGAGATTGGAGCAAATATGATTAAAAAAAGTTATTTTTATAAAACTGTCGCTATATCGTGACAGTAGTACATGGAACAGGTAACCTGAAAAAAATCATGTTCCTCTGTGTCCTACTGTGTCCTCCGGTGCTCCTAACGGCGTCTGAAAGATTTCACTTACCGGAGGAAAACAACCAATCAGAGCTGATCTGAGGTCCGCTGTCCAGCTGCCGTCTATGAGAGCCGGCTGTCAATGACTCGCAAACTCCGACCAAACGTTCAAACTAGGCAGCGCTGATCAAATATGAATCAATATTATGTTACGTTAATGCCTATTTCTCGCCTTAAATGTTTTCAGAATCATCTTGTAGTGTACTGTTTTGCTGTAAAATGAGAAGTCTGTGACGCCGCCGCCATTGTAAAATCTGATAAAGGAACGCCAAGCTCCGCTCACATGACCGGAGCACAGCCAATAGGAACGCTCTCTCTCTCTGAAATGACCTGTGATTGGTCAAAGTCTGCCGTCACTGGCTAGATTTTCTAAAGCCTGAAAACAGAGCCATGAGGAGGTGCAGAAGTCTAGTTATCTCTCAGAACACTTGAATTACAATATGCTGAAAGATTATTATAGAATTGTTGCCCAATGATGCCAAAAAATTACTGCCTACTGCCACTTTAAGAGGTTGATGCTGGTCTACAGTCCCGAGGAAGGCGCTGACATCGAGTTCTACTCTCTCCATGGTGTAAACCCAGGTAAAGCACACTGAACCAGAACATAAGTGCCTGCAGCAATGCCCTGGGCTCTTTTGTGACTGTAGCATCGATTTGACAGCAAAAGCTCTCTGTAAGACCACTCCTATACTATTTCATGACATATCTAATGCCAGAGCTTCATTTGAGGGGACAGGATATTGACAGGAGCATGAACCTGCACGACTATATAGACTATATAATATTCAGTAAAGACAAGGCATCTTCAGGAGCCTCGTCTACATAAATGGGATGTGTGATAAAATATAATAAACATCGTGCTTTACTTACTGGATATTACAACTAACCCTTTATCTTACCAAGAGGCTGCATTCATGATTTGGTGCAACCATGTTTGCTTTGTTTTGTTTTGTAGCTGCTGCTACACTACTGTGGCTGTGGATGTTAAGCATTAATTGTATGGTTTTTAGTCAGTGTGTTCATTCTGTAGTCACACTAGAGTAAGTCCTAGCCCGGCTTTTCCCCCAAATGAAGAAAATAATTGTGGGGATAAATTTGAAGCCTACACACAAAATGTAGTGTATCATAAATATGGCTGGTCCCAAAAAAAATTTAAAGAAATCACCAGAGACTGTTATTGATAAAATACAAAATCTGAATAAAATCTTTGGGCACAATTACGAGCTGCCCCAGAGTTAGCTGCTGCAGTCCAACACAACGAAACACTTGCTGAATTTGTTAACTGAACGATCTTGACCTTGTAATCCATCGCACCGAGTATATATATAAATATTAGGGGTGTCAACATTGTTGAATCAGGGCAGCTGATATTGGGAGCAACAAGTAAGCGGGACTGCCGAGTGGCGTCTCTCAGCGCAAACAGACTGTGTCCAAAGCTCAGCCTCCGCCCTCAGCGACAAACAGCGATCAGAGGAGAGAGAGAGAAATGAGCGTGACAGTAAATGACAACAAAACCGTATTTTTGTAGATTACAGCACACTTGTAATGCACTGCAGAAGGATTTATGTTTTGGTTTTGAAATGAATATGTACTGATGTGGGTCATACAGATACTGATATTGAAAAGATGCAGCATTTTTATATTGTAGACTGTTGTAGTTTAATTTTTGAAACTTTTTCTTAATAAAAAGGGAGTTAAGTTCTCTTTTTAAAGAAAAATTTGAAAGTGTAAATGACAGTGGCATTAAGGGGACATAAAACCAATGATCTGTTGTTCTTTACGAATCAAGACTCCACAGTCTAACTATGGGTTTAAATCGAAAATCGAATCGAATCATGACCATAAGATTAATAATACTAATAATTATACATTTTATTTGTATAGCGCTTTTCTAGAAACTCAAAGACACTTTACACAGATAAAAGATCATAAAAACAAACACATAATAAAAAATATAAAACACACAGTATTAATCACACATTAAAAGCAGTTCTAAAAAGGTGAGTTTTGAGTTGAGATTTGAAGGTGGACAGGTTGGTGCAGTCTCGGATGGGTTTGGGGAGTGAGTTCCAGAGGGAGGGGGCGGCTATGGCAAATGCTCTGTCGCCCCAGGTCCGGTGCTTGGTACTGAGTGGTGTGGACAGGAGGTTGGCATCAGAGGAAGGGAGCGGGAAGGAGTTGTGATGGTGGAGCAAATCTGTGAGGTAGGGGGGGGCCTGGTTATGGAGGGCTTTGTGAGTGAGGAGAAGGAGTTTGAACTGGATGCGTTGTGGGACAGGGAGCCAGTGGAGGTTCTGGAGGACAGGGGGGATGTGATCACGGGACCGGGAATGGGTGAGCAGACGGGCAGCAGAGTTCTGAATGTACTGGAGTTTATTGAGGACTTTGGATGGTGAGCCGTAGAGGATGCTGTTGCAGTAGTCGATACTGAGTAGTCGATTGAAAGTCAAATCACGGGGCGTGCGTATGCCTTTTAGTGCATGTTAACATGCCCCATTGGCTAGCTCATGGCCGTCGCTCTACACTGCTCTCATACGGCGGATACAGCTGATAATGCCGTCCCGACCCCCACACAAAACAAACGCTCCCAATTTCGCATTTAGCACCTTTAATGTACGTACATAGGTATTCGTATTTTCTAATGAGAGCTGAACTGAAAAGCGCTTTATAATAGCGCTTTTTTTAATAATATAATTTACATCTCTAAGGAGATCCCACATCTAACACGGATGACACTCGATGCAAAGTTGTAGTCTGACTACTGCAGTTCCACACATATAGAGCATTAACTAAAATGCTATAAATTTTAAGTAACAATATAAGCCATCCTGTCATATCAAGGAAATTTATGAGGGGATCGCATGTATACGCAGTAATTACAGAAAGAGCAATGATGCAATTAAACTTCTACTAACAAAATAAAAAATGAAAGCTTGTCATGATTAATCTGATTATTTAACATTCTAGTTGTGCACTGCTGATTTATCTACCTTTTTAACTTATTGTGGTGCCCATCTTCTTCTTATGAATATTTAATTCAGGGTACTATTGCACAAGCCACACACCCACACCCACCAACAGAATTGATTGCACTTGTAGGACATTTGCATGGCACAAATATCCATCTTGGATGCAACATGCATTGTCTTCTCACCCCCAGTCAGATGAAAATGAGGGCACTTCACTGGAGCCTGTAGCTTGGTGTGATTTCCTTAAAAGCTTGTCAAGGCTTCAAATTACACCTTTTGTCTATGTGAGAGGTTCAGCTTCCTCTCAACCTACCTTGAATGTGAAATTACAAAGTAGTTAGAGGTCGACTGACAATACGCATCTTGAAGATCAAAGTAAACCCTTAATCTTCCCCATTCTTTTATTCATCTTGCACAATGAGCTTGACATGAGTATTATCCAACTGCCTTAGCGCTGATCTCTAAATTTTCATATTGCAGAGTTACTTAAAAATAAAATGTACTTAAAAGGGTGTGTATCAATTAGGGGGATTTATTGGCAGAAATGGAGTATCATATTAATAAGTATGTTTTCTTTAGTGTATAATCACTTGAAAATAAGAATTGTGCGTTCATTAGTTTAGAATGAGCCGTTTAGCTGTATATCTACATAAGGAGTGGGTCTGCCATGTTGCACCGCCATGTTTCTACAGTAGCCCAGAACAGACAAACCAAACACTGTTAACTTTTCCTGCTTGGGGCGGAGACGATAACGTTACACGCTGCCATCGCCGCCACTCTCTCTCTTGCTTCACCACTCACTTCACATATACACACACACTCGAAGCACTGTCTCTGCTCCAAATGACCTACAACTGGCTCTAGAGAGGACCATTCGCGTGTTCGCGTCAGCCACCATAGTTCTTCTAAACGCTTGGCACACGGGAGAGGCTTCAGTTGGTTGTAATCTGCAACCTCACCACTACATACTGCCAGATCCTACACACTGCTCCTTTAATTAGCTAATTTCACACTTCAATTTAACGGAATAGTTTGACATTTTGGGAAATATGCATATTTGCTTTTTGGCGGGGAGTCAGCTAAGATCAATACCACTCTCAATTGTAAATATAAGGCTACAGCCAGCAGCCAGTTAGCTAAGCTTAGCACAAAGGCTGGAAATGGGGAAACAGCTAGTGTGGCTCCGTCCAATGGTGAAAAAAACATACCTACCTACCTACCAGCACTTCTAAAGCTCACTAAGTAACGCATTATACCTTGTTTAGTCAGTACAAAAACCAAAGTGTAAAAACTATTTCAAATAGTCTGGCACATAACCATGGATAAAATTGTAAAATGTTGATCTCGTAAAAACGTGACATCTGCACTAACAAAATCATTCCCAGAATAAGACTCAAACCTATAGATTATTAGTATTGTATAAGTAAGGGCCTTTCAAAGGTTGTAAAAAATAAGCAGGGGATTTTTACATAATCAATACACAGTGTATATACTGTATATACACACTGTATAGCAGTCAACAAAATGTTCTCTGAAATGCCTATAAACAACCCTAAGCCATGAAGACTTGATTAGTGCCAGATGCTTGAAACCCTTGGACCTGTTGCCAAGATAGATTAGAAAACGCTAAAATCTGGGAGCAATATTGGGTACCAATGAAATACCCCTCTTGTAAATAATAGCCAGTGATCATCTCATTGCCAACTCACCCCTGAGGGGGAGATGAAGATCGGAAAATAAGGCCTGCTCAATGCACAGGCACAACTCTCAACAGAGTCAATCGGTAGATTGTGAATGCAGACACAGCCTTCACTTGGACCCATCTGGAAGAGTGCAAATAAAGCTTAACTCTGAAGTGATGTCTTATGTTGTCACAGAAGAAGAATATTAACCTCAGATAGATAAACCAAGCCAGTTCATCTTGTCTGTGTTCTCAAATGAAAGCAAGGTGGACAATATCTCCATTGTGCAAGTTGTATATTTTTGGGCGCCAATGTCACTATGTTTTTTTGTAAGATGTCACTCTCAACAGAATTTTCAATTAAGCTGGCACTCAGTGGGTGGGAGTAATTGAGAGAAAAAGACAGACGCAAGAGAAGGGCAGACTAAAGCTAAACTATGGACATTATCGTGGATGCCACGATAATGTCTGGCGCAAAACAATACTCAACAACTCTTTGAATCGTGCATGAAATGAGTCAATTTGTTCTGTCCTACTTTCAACATACTTTCAAGTTATGTCCTTCAACACTGTGTGTCTTGTCGAATTGTTCAAGAGCAAACAACTGAAACCGCCCCTGCTCAGACAGAAACAAACAATTTATCAACAGTCCATCTGCGGAAATAATGGAAATCATAATCATTACATCATGACATCAGTAAAAGGACAAAAGCAGACACTCGCCGCATTTCCACTATCGTGCCATTGCAAGCTAGAGTTATTTTTGAGCCAGCTGGTGTTAATGGCCTCGGGCCTCAAGCCGCGAAAACAAAAACCATCTGCGTTTCTACTATTGCGCCGATAGCCCCACAGTTTTGCCCTAAAACCCGCCCATAACTTGCCACCTAGATGTTAAGTCACCCATCCCACAACGCAGATAACATAAACAGACTTGTCAGACTCCCCTAAATTAAAATAACCATACTGGAATTATAGTTAGAGCCATCGAGCAATCCACAACACAAGTAGATGTGTTGTGTTGAATCACTTTTTCTGTTTAGCAAAATGAATTAATACCAAAAAACCTCCGGCGACCCGACCATGGTGTCCCGGGCAGTCTTTCCGCTGACTGCGGGGCGATGTCCAAGGCTCAATTTAACATATCTGGGTTCCCCGTTACACACATGATACTCCTAAATCATAACAAATGACTTTGTATGGCTCATAAAGAAAGGCTTTTCATTTCAGCTGATATTTAACTTTAACAGCTCTTCTGTGAAGTAAGTTAAATAAACTTAAATAAGATGTGTAATGTTACTATTTGACACAATGAAACACTCATCCGACGAACATCATTTAACATAATTCGGTATTAATTTTAGCTCCATGTAAAGTGAACAGACATGATGTTTCCCAGACTAGCTTGTCTGCCTTAACGACGATGTTTACACAATTTTATAAGTGATATTGCTGATTTATATATCCTCTGCACATGATAATGAGCAGAGCCCTAATGTCCTCGTTTGAGCATTACTGTCGGCTGTTGTCCATTTTTCGTTCTGAAGTTATTCTTCAGCGATAAGACCGGGTTGATGAGAAATGTGCTGCTGTGCTGAGATCTCTACTGTTGCACATATCTCCCCATCCAAGCCAGGTATGACCCTTGACTCCGCCTTAGGCCATGGTTAGCCCTGCTTGGCTCATGGGAAATCGGGGGGGCCATTAGCACCTAAAAACTGGCCCCACCATAATTCCCCCAAGGGGTGATCTAAGACCAGAAGTGACAATGGAAACAAAAATATCCTTGGCACGCACAAGCTCGCCCGCGTTTGGTTCGATAGTGGAAAAGCGGCTATTGAGTCTGTTTAATTAATGTGAGGTTAATTTAACCATCACTGTCTGACAGTTATGTTTTGTTGCTATGGCTTTTTCTCTTTTTTATCTTAACGGCTGAAGCCTATTTTTGGCGGACTGCAAAATGTGATGGCAGAATTAAAACCAGTACAGCACAGTATAAATCATGAATGAGCTACAAACATGATTTCAATATGTTGTAAAGCACAAAAACGTCAGCAAAATCACTGTAAACAAGATTGGATACGCTGCTGCTGAGGAGCACACTGCTTGAAGACGTTCCAGTTCCGAAACATTTCAAGTCGATATTGGAACAACGACAAAGGCGCAACTGCAATTCATCACAGCGTTGTAGTCGACATGAGGCACTCCACCTATCATAGGAGTAACTACAGCAGAACAGCGACGAGAATGTGATTCCTCACAAACAGAGCTAATTGTGTTTGCTGGAAAGCTTGGCCACGTCAGAGCTATTGCTATCAGGAATTAGACCTCATTTCTCTGTGGCAGTATGGTGATGATTTTGCTTCTGTAGGGCCTAACACTTGCACACATTCATCTAATGACACGCTGAATAGACTCAAACAATGTGGATGTCTCTTGATTATAATTTTTCTTGATCACTATGATTATTCAGAGTTAGTTGCTCTATAAAGATGTCTTTCATTTTATAGCTGAAAATCTTTATCAAACTCAATTGTAGTTTATACAAGGCTCTACAGGATCCCAGCAGCTTTTTTCACATTTAAAATGTTTAAGGATTTTTCTTTAATCATCACACTATCAACTGCCTTGCAACCCAAGGGCACTATTGGAGAGCTCACCAGTTTTCACAGCGTAGCTCTTGTCTCTGGGTACTGGCGGTCATCAAAAGATGTTGCTATAGAAACCAGATAATGTCTCAAATGAACTCTATAGGTGAAGGCAAACAGCATGCGCTGTCCCCCGTGTCCTCCACAGGTCCATCGATAACAACAACGTGCCTCGTCACATTGTGCTCTGAGAGAATGATAAGTGAAATGGCATCTAATCCTGCGAAGCAGAGGAGATAAAACACTCCACCTCCACCTTTGTCTGCTTGTTTCAATTCAAAGGCCACGACCGGCATCCTGGACACACCAGCACGGTGTTCAACAAATTAGTAATGGTTCAAAATCCTCAACAAGTAATAGGTTGAGTAGTAATTTATGGAATGAGTGTTCTGGACTAGCCTGAAAAGAAACAATTGATGTCTACTGAGTTGCCTTTTCTTAAGAATCATTTGTATGACAACTGCTAATATTCATTAGGAGAGAAATCAAAATGCAGTGATGCTTCATCTGGTGACTCATTAAGTAACAACAGGCTATCTGAGAACGCCACCTGAGAAAAATGATCCATTACCACTTATTTAAAAAAATATGTTTCTTCTTAGATTAAATGAAGACTGGCATACAGTATAAAGCCTCATTTGGTGAAAATAATACCAGCCATGCGCTGTCGTGGCCAGTAATAAGGTGGTTGCTATCTCAAGATGATGGGCAAAAAAACATATGCACAACACTATTCAGGAGCAAGCCTTTCCATCATCACTCAACATAAGTAAATAATAATTACTTTATAGTATGTAATTAAAGCATGATATCCATATAGTGTTGCAGTAGTGCTATCCATTGATGAAATCTGACATTGAATGATAAATTAATTCCTACGAGGGGTGCGTACACCATGATGCACAAATATAATTTCACCTTTGGGCTTTGAGTGACAAAAAAATAAGAGCACTTCTTCTCTGTCTAAAAAAAACAACAGTCCTGGCAAGATTATCCTTTGTAATTGCTGGAAAAGAAAAGTGCTTTATAAGGACCAAAAGCAACAAATGATTATTTTTCACCTATTAAGCATCCCTAATTATACTAACCACCATTTCTTAATAGCAAGGCTGTAAATGATACTAATCGCTACATTGACTGCATTCATGCAATTCCATGCAGTCAAGTAATTAGAGCTGATTTACAAATAAATCTACTGTGAGGGAGTTTGATTATCATTGCATTGTTCTGAGCAATGAAAATGAGCCATTGTTATGCTAATTACATGTTGCCTATTTAAACGATGCTTTTGACAATAACAGAGCAGATGAAAAGAAAAGAAGCCACGTCTCAGTTGCACTGATTAGTATTTTAAGATTCCCATAGGTGGACTCGCTTTTCAAAATCTGTTTTTTGTTACCTCCACTTTTATAGTTTCAGTTTAATTTACTCACTAAAATCGGTTATTTACTCATCTAAACTGTGTCCTCTTATTGTGCAGCAGCAAAACCCAGATAAGAGAAGCTTTGAGTTGATAAAAATGTTGATGTGTTTATCTGTTATCTGTGCAACTTTTTGAAGGTAAAAAAAAAATGATATGATAATGAATGATTGACCGGGTTACATGTTCATAAATATCTTGGTCAGATTTTTTATCAGCCAAAAATGGAGGTAATAGATATGCTCTGAATTTTGTATTGCTGGTAGGGTAGCATGATAGTCACCAAGGAGATGGTGACACACTTCATGGATGTCTCGAGTAAATTCTGATCGGCGTGGAAAACTTTTAATAACTCTTTGAAATAAAAGTGGCAGATAAGACACATAACTTTGAGGAGGCTATGGGGGATGCCGTACTTTATGTAGACGACACCAAATTACTCATACAACCGTATGCTACAAACATAACAAGCCATAAAACCAACTCTAAATTAGAAAACACTCAACATCACGTCTATGAATTTAGCAGCTTATTCCTTTGACTAAGTAAACAATTACTGCAATACCATATATCCGGAAGACCCTTTAAATGTTGATAAAAGGAATAACCGTCTTTGATAACACATTGATGTACGATCTCAGTGGGAGTCGATTAGAAAAGGTAGCTGTGAAGGCATCCAAGAGGAAAAGTAATTAAGGCTCAGAAGAAAAATCGACCTGCTTAATCGCTACACAGGTTCATGGGAATAGTCAATGGACAACTGTGGACTAAAGATGGAAGGTTTCAATTGGTCGACTGATTATCGGCTCCGCTATCAAGCATTTTTATAATTATCGTAATAACAATTATCAATTTTGCTCTCACCTCCACTGTGAATGAAACTCTGTCGCCTTTGTGCCCTTTATTAAATGAGTAGCCAGCAAGCTACATGCACGTGTTGTTAATATATAATATTTAAACCAACTTAAAGTATTTCCAAAGCTGTTTACTGCAATAAATGAAGCATATTTGTGCTGTAATAATTTAAGCCTACAACACTACTTTCAAACTTCTCTACCCTGTATCCCTCAGCCACAAACCCATTCCTACTGAAGATGTAAATCTTTAAAAACTGAAAAATATAAAATATATATAGTTGAATTTTGTAAAAAAGAAAAAAAAAGAAGAAAGCAAAATCATCAACATCAACAGTTTTGTGCTGTTGCTTTAAATAAATGTTACTCATACAGGAGTAAAAAGTGTATTTAATGGGGAGTGTTTTAAGCTGCGGATTTAGTGAGCTATTTAAGGCAGCAGGCCATGTATTTGGGTTTGAATTACCATAGACTAGTGCCCATGTTCATTGTAATGAAGAAGCAAGCAAAAGGCGTAACTTTTTAATGCATTTTTAATGCTTTTTGGCAACGGAGCTCTATGGCACAGAGGAATAAGCTATATCAGACTTTGGCTACACAAAAATATTTGTCTTAGTGGGATAAATTCATTGCTTGTTTAGGTCTTTTAAATGGATATGTTGACAATATGAAAAATATAAAATATCACCAGCCAACACATCCTCTCATTCAAGTGAGGTAAATGTGCTGAGTGGACAGTTTTTAGTTTAGTTACTGAAAATTGGCCTGATTTGAAGAATTCCACTAACTGTTCATCCATTATGCCCCGTTATAATGTGTTTAGTGGGCAGGATTATTGCAAAAGCAATAACTTTAAATTCTGCCAACAAAACAAATTCCACTTTGACTGTAGTCAAAGTAAACGCAAAAATGGGCATTTGAAAGTGTATTGTACAATTATTACAGAGCATCAAATGCTCTCTATCTCTGAGTAAATAATCCAGCAGTCAAATGCCAATTTGATTAAACAAATCAGTGGAAGTGATATATTTCAATTTATCATTCATTAAAATGCTTAGTGAGCTCTCAGACTTGCAATACATTGTGGGTACTGTGGGGATACATTCTCATGTCAACAACAAACAATGAATAGTATATAGAGTATATTGTGATTCCTATCACAAGTGGTTTCAAGTCATTCATCTGATGTCTGCATAGTTCCATGAATAATCTGTTTTGTTTCATCAGCTGGAAGATGATTAGCGTGAATGAGATGTGTCAAAACAGCAGAAGCTTCAATGAGCAAACAAAATATAAACATACACTAAATTAGATTCATTAAATGAATGTTAAATGTACTAGGTATAACACATATTAATATTTTGATTTATGTTGATAGCATTGCCTTCTACAGTGTATATAAATACATATTTACAGCCACAGTTTGCACAATATCAAAAACTGCTCTGGGGAAGGTGAGATTGGAAAATAAACTTTTTTTAAGGGGACGTCAGTCTGATTTTTGTCTAGTTGTATTTTATCTCATTTGGAAGAGCTTGCACCTCAAGATATTAATTGAGAATAATCAGGAGGGTGTTTTATGACTAATTTTGGGGAAATACTCAGGATGTGGTTTTGTAGTAATAAGTGGAATACAAAATAGTATCATCTGCTGCCTGCTGTAAAAATATTAGAATATATGAGGAAGTTCATTCACAACTCAGTTGTTCTTTGTAACCAGAAACAGAAGAGTGAATCCAACTTTGGCATATATATGTAATCAGAGCAAGAGTCATTTAACTAATTGATTCAGGTAAGCTTGATCACTTCAACTGCTCACTTCAATTTCATTAGTCTTTATAGTGTGAAAAGCATCTAGTTTTCCAGCTGGGGGCTGATGAGACCCAAGAGTAATTACAAAAACAGAAATCTGAAAACGACCTCCTGCCTAATTGAAGACAGACATTTCAATTTCACCAACAAATTACAGGGAAGAAGAGTTGGCAAACGTTTCACTGTGGGACTCAGTTATCTTTGTTAGGCAGATAACTGGCATTAGTTGCAAAGATGGAAAGTGTGTAAATAATATTGAGGTTCATAGTCAGCCTTTGAGGAGTCATAAATCTGAAGTTAAATGTACAAAAGCTGGCAAACCTACAACAAAATGCAATAGACACTTTTTAATGAGGCAAACATGCCACAAAAGAACTCTTTAAGTCCTTATATCTTCTTAATGCAGCCGATTAGACTGTTGTTAGGCTATTAAATAGGCGTTATGAGATCGCTATAAGCCCCTTTGATGTGGGTCAATTGGGGCCTACTACACCTACTAGTAGGTTTTATCATCTATTCACATGGTAGATCACCGAAAGAAGGTATAAAAGAACAGGACAGCGACCTCAGTAATTATGACAAGAGCAGAAGCGTTAGTCAGGCGCTGCAGTATAGACAGCGTAACTCCATAAGGGATGGAGGTCAGCGACGATGAATGGGACACAAAACACAGGACTTTCACCCAGGACACAGGAGTTTGCATCCCGTGTCAAACCAACGATGTGTAGTTGTCTTTGTGTTCGTAGTTATTTTAACCCAAAACACAGTTTTTTTCCCTAAACTTAACTGTTTTTGTTGCCTAAACCTAAAGAAGCCTTTTTGTTTGTGTTCAAAACATGATGTTTCATTCAGTTTTACGTGTTAGAATGTATTGCTTTTAAGTTTCACTTTCACTTCTACAACGTAGCAGACGTAGTAGGCCCCTAATGACCCACATCTATGGTGCTTATAGCGACTGATAACGCCTATTTAATGGCCTGATAACAGTCGAATCGGGTGCAACTCGGAACAAAGATTCTCAACATTACCACCAAAACAAAAGTGAAATTAACTTTTATCTATGCAACGAGTCAATAGAAATTTTCAGTTGTATTTCAAAATTGTTTTGATGCAAAACATACAAATGTGTAAACCTAGAAGCTGTGCGAGTGATTTATTATTCAGTTATTTAAAATGATCGTAAATGTGCTTCTTCGTCACTCACTTTGTTGTGAAATAATTACGGCAATTTGTTTAGTCAAACTCTGTCTTTCCATCTTTTGGTGCTTTGTGATGACAAACAGTTTGACAGGCTGCGTTACTGGCCGCCTGGTGGGCTCCAAAGATCCCACTGATGTGAAGCGCCTCTTCACTCTATAATCTGTATAAATAGACCAAATTACAGTGGAAGCTTGTGGACTAAATTTATGCTAATCATGTAAGTTAAGAGTATAATGGTAAGTCTTTTTCTGCTGAAAGCCTCAGTGGGGGAAATAGTCAAAGAATTCATTTTAATCCTCGAGAGAAAGTAGCTTAAATACATTTCCTCTGAGGAGTTGCCTCGCTGGCAGTGCTTTGACAGCTCTCATTTCAGTCTTGCAAACAGTTTGAAATGCAATCAAACCTCCCCAGCATGTCATCAGTTAGTTTTAGACTGCATATCTGATTTCAAGTTGGCTTGGCTAGGCATTACAGTTGTTTTTAAACAGAGTTTCAGTTATGTCTCCTGTCAGATGGGTAGAGGATATTTTATTTGATCTTACAAACCATGTACTGATACATCAGACAGCAAGTTATGCCACCGCTGTCTCAATGAAGCCACCATCACTTGTGGGTGTTGCACAGCAGACAATAAGTGTGTGTCCATTCACCAGTGCTTGAAGATCTTGCGCTCGACTGTCGAGGAAATGTTGATGTAACGATAAAAACAAAAAGTGATGCAAACAGACAAATAAGTCACGACGTACATGAAGCATGAGACCTAAACGTCACTCAAGCCTCTGCTCCACTCAAGAGAAATTTTGGCCAGACAAAAGCATCAGATCTGTGTGGAGCGATGAGGAGACCAATCTTCCTCAAATGAACACATGAAACAAACATAAATGCTCATCTTGTGTCCGGATAGTGGCTGTGTTCGGCTAATTTGGGTTATTTTGTTTTGCGCATTTCTTTTCACCTTGAATTAGAGCTACTTAATTGTCCGAGTATGTTTTGAACTAATTAGGCTACCAGAGACAGACTCCATTGTGTGCCAGTCCTGGCCAAGGGCATGGCCGTGAAGGAATAGAGAACTGTGTTAGTGGAGGCAGAAGTTGTGCTTGCATCAGCTAATCAGCTATCAGTGACTAACAGCTTCCAAATCAATCTCTGACTGAAACCCCAAGAGGTGACAGATTGCCTGTGGAGGAAGACACAGAGAGATATAGAGACTGATTGGAGAAGGTTGAAAGGCTCAGTGAGAGTAGAGCCGGGTGAGCAGTCAGGCAGAGGATAAAAAGGAAGCTCCCAAGATAGATATTTTGGAGTCTTGGGAGTTGACCACTGATTGATTGATTCAGCTACAGTAAAGTGTAGCAACGCAGCAACAACTTGATAGCTCCAATTTAGTTGACACTTCAGCCAGCCTTCACCAAGAAGGTTTCAGGATCGGGGCAATGAGGGCCGTGCAGAATGCGAAAATGGCAGCCAACCCTTACCATTTCTAAGCAGTTAAAACCTAGCTTTACTAAATTTAAATGCATAGCTTATCCGAACTAGCGTATAGTTTGACTCTGCACATGAATTACAAGTTATTATAGCTTAAAGGGGTAGTTCGGGTGCTTTGAAGTGGGGTTGTATGAGGTACTTATCCATAGTAGGTGTATTACTTACAGTAGATGACGGTCAGCACGCCCCCAGCATCTAGAAACAGACATGAGCACCGGCACCGAAGCAAAGCAATACAGTGAAGACAGGGACGGAAGAAAAACGTATTTTAGCCACCTAAAAAAAACAATATCAGTTTTAAGTGTACATTATATTCTGAATATTTTCACAGCTTTATCTTGCCGTCAGACAGCCCTTTCCGACGGGGAACTGAACAGGAAGTGAAACTTATCTATGCTCTCTACGAAGCCAGCAGGCTCAGATGACAAAAACAGTATAGAGTTTCACTTTCAGTTCAGTTCGCTGTCGGAAAATATTCTAAATATAGCTTACACTTAAACGGAGCACTGTAATGCTTTACCGGTACTGTAAAGTAAAGTAAAGTGGTACTGTGTGTTTCTCGATGCTGGGGGCACACCGACCGTCATCTACTAATAAACGGACTATGGATAAGTTCCTCATACAACCCCACTTCAAAACACCCAAACTATCCCTTTAAAGGCCGAGACCATCAAGTGTTCATGGCATGTTAATGAGACTAGTACACTATGTGCTTACATATCCAACAGACACAGAGCAAAATTAGCATTCAATTTGAGTTGTTTCATGCTGGGCAGGTACGTCTATACTAGCTGCACGTGTGTGTCTGCTGAAAAGGGCTGCCAATGGTTTTACGTGTGACCCAAAACAATGACCGTCCTGAAAGCTTATGAAAAGCGCAAAGAAGTGTAGATTTGGGTCTTGATTCTCTGCTGAACTGGCAAATCTAGTCATTTGATTACAGTCATTCATTCAAAAATATTGCTTAATGATGCTTACCGCTTTGCATTCCGCCCTCTTTTTTTTTTAGAGTAGTAGGGGTTGGGGACAGGGGGTGTTCAGGGGTAGATAAAATGTCAACAGTAGATGTCGCATAGAAGTGGTGTACATCATCTGAAAGCTGGGAACCTGAAGATTAATTTGAGATGCTGCTCAGCACTTCGTGTCAAGTTGTTCTAGTCATTAATAAGAAATACAAATGAATGAATGAATGAATTAAAATAAATTGTGAAAGTGTATAAGAGCGTAGAACATGATGATGATATAAGTTTGTGATGACCATCCCCATGCTCTATTACGTCTCATAAATTGTTGCAGCAATTTTTGGGTTGATAACATTCGTTACACAGATTTGGTGCTAAATTTAACCATTTTTACCAATAAATAATAAACAATAATCCCTCCAAAATACCACATTAAGACACCAAGACCTTGAGGAACACCATAGAAAAAGCCATGCTGTGATTTGGTATCAAAAACTTTTGACATTTGGAGATTTCTGCAGGAATTGCATTTTTCGGCGATTGGATGGCGAGCACTTCTGTTCTGGAAACTGCTCAGAAACCCCCTTATTGTCAATCTACCTAGGAAAGCCATCCATCCTCCGAATGCTCTAGGTCTGTAGTTTGTGGTTGTAAAGTTTTATGAGGCTGTGATTATCCTAGAGGTCAGCACAGGTCATTTTATACAGTGAGGTAAAATTTCAAAAAATGGTCTCACTACAATGAAATGGCTACTATGGGGACTATCATCATCACACATGAATACAGTTGGGCTCATTGGATCAACAATAGTCTCAGCTTTCCAGTGATACCCCAGTTTATGTAATTCAGAGACCGTTTAGGGACCCCAGTATGCAGAAATATTCAAATACACCATTTTAGAATAGGTGAAAATAACATTTATATGGCATGCAAAAAACTGCATGTTTTTTGCCCTGAACTGCATGTTATGATGGAAATTTCTATCTATTCCTCTCCTTGGTCGGGAGGTACAGTTGTCCCTCGTGTTGACATTATTGGGTTGGATTCCTGTCTAGGGGCGCCACCGTTATCTGTACAGTTTTGTCTGTAGCAGGGGCCATAGAGCCAGTCGCTGGGGTAACCAGGGTCAGAGATGCCAGAGGAACCGCGTATGTCAAAACATGAAAAGGGTAAAACACTGAGCACCAGGGAGAAAGGGCAGAGTTGAGAGGTCTTCACGCAGAGAACACACCAATGTGGAGGCCTGACAATTGCTCCTTGATCAAGCTTCAATAAACTTTCTGTGTAAGACATCAACAGCTCTGGGGCCTCTTCCTTCCTGTTGACTGAGTATCAGAAATTCCACAACACATGTGATTATCATAAAGTGGGCATGTCTGTAAAGGGGAGACTCGTGGGTACCCATAGAACCCATTTTCAGTCACATATCTTGAGGTCAGAGGTCAAGGGACCCCTTTGAAAGTTGCCATGCCAAAGTATAGCATCACTCCAGCCTGAAAACCCAGCACGCAAAAATATAGTATGTTTGGCGAGATGTCAGTCTAAAAGAAACACAACTCTCACTAAACAGGTTGTTTACACCATTTTTGCTTCAGGGGACTCATCTGTGTTTGTGAAAATGTGTCCTAATCCGAAATCCGAAATGAGTCCAATACATGTTTAAAGCAAAACCATCACCATATATAAAAGTATTGCTATTGTAATACAATCGCCTGATTAAAAAAAATGCTTCTACCTTCTCAAACTACTGCTTCGAAAAGAATATCTTTCATTACAATTTGATATTTCTAAGGGATAAAACCATTAAACAAATATGTTCCATGTACATGTGACAGATCTCCATCCTCATTTTCAGGCCAGGCACAAGTCCTCCAGCACACCATGACTGGTGAAATATAATGGACATGTGAAAAGAAAACAACAAAAACCAATTTGCATCACTTCAGGTGGCATCTCATGTGAATTCTGACCAGACGAAAATAACCCAACATCACAAATATGACTCAAACCACAAAATTCTGTGTGGCTAGATATGTGTACGTGGGCAGTGTAAAAGTTCAAAATCGTTTCAATGATGATTTGATTCGTTTATGGTAGATCTACAAATGCTCATTGTGATAATAATGGATTTTATAGTGTTACAGTATATGCAGTGTACATAAGAACCAATGTTTTTGATAACAGTAGATAACATTTTCTTCAAATTATATTCAATATTGGACATCAGATATTGAAATACATTTTTCTAAATGTTTTTATAGTCTTCAAAATGCCAAGCTATATCACTTCTGTGATGAATAGGACGCCCACATTAAGAGATAAAGTGTCAAACTCGAACTAAGGGTTGATTTCATATTTAGGACTTCAGTCATACATAGTAGCAAAACAGGGAGGTATCAGTGTGTGAAAAGGAGAGCAGAAGTAAGTTTATGATCATACAGGTGGCGATGCACTAGACAGACAATTCCTGTATAATTACAGTAGCTGGCCAGTCTGTCATGATGTTGACAATCAGAGACAAATACTGACCTCTACTGTAGCTGCTGTGCTAAGACAAGCACCCAAAGTGTGCTGAATACACAACACAATGTTTCTGGAAATACTGGTGGAGATATTTTTAATCTGTTCTGTCACTTTACTGTCTTAAATAACCGTCTTGACCAATCAGGAAATCCAGGTGAGATCCTTCATTTTAAAATCCCTGCCGTATCACCCCAGATATCCATAACTTCTGCGCTGAATGTCATATTTCTTGATGTAAAGAGGCAGCGGTTACATACAGTTACTTCAGACCAACGCACCGTGGGCCCGAAGTGCTGGCGGTGAGCAGCCTCATTTGAATGTTCACCTCACATCATCATCATCATCATCTGAATGAATTCTGTCATCCATCCGTGTGTCCTCAGTAGTAATAGCTTCCGAAAACTGCCACCGCGCAGAACAAGCTGTCCTGTACCCAGAGGTAAAACACAGTAAATTGAAAACAAATACCGTATTTGAGAAGTCCCCACCCGCCCCTCACATCTGAGTGAACAGAACAAAGGCACCTACGTTCATGAAAACATCTTCTGCATAGTTGTCTGTGTCAGCATCCCACAAACACCTTGAAGACATCCTGGTAAAACACATGAGAAGGTCATGGATTAAATTCTGAAGGTCTGAACTACTTTCTGAGAAACCTTGTTGCCTTGGCTGCTATTCCGCTGTCAGGAAACATAGCTCTGAGAAGCTCACCTGTGTTAGCACTCGAGCTGTACGAATAATGTGAGTCCATCGTCTTTGGTGCCCACATCACTTCAGCTGACAGCAGATCGTTGGATGCGGCGATGGATTGGTTGAGCGCCGGTTGAAGTTGCTTGCCGTGCTGGTAGAAGCGCTAACGTTATCTGGCCTGGCTACGGCAGGCATGAAATACTGTATGTGCCAACGCTGACGGCCTGTTGAGCTGTCTGTTGGTTGTCTTGATGCTTTTTCCCTTTAGCATGGCGGACCAGAGCCGCTTCCTCCACGTTGCCAACGTCAAAATGTTTTGGTGCAGCGTCTACATCCAGCACGGCTAGGGTCTGCCTCTCTCTTGAGCAATGTATTATATTTGTCGTTCAAAAGCTGTACATTATTAAACACGCACTTCCCAGGCATTTGTGGCAAAGCAAACTGCTAGTGCTCGCTAACTGCATTTGCTCGATAGACATTCCCGCTGCCAACTGGCTGCATACACCAATGTGTATCACGTGATGCTAGTGACATTTCAACGGTCATGCAGCGCACCACTAGATTTTGAATTAGTAATACAAGAGACGTATTTTGTGTAACATTAGACATGTTTGGAGATTTTTATGAACATCAGCCAAAATAATGTATATCCAAATGTTTAAAAAAAAAACATTCTGTTAAACCATTTCCAGGCCTGGAAAACAATTTCATAACTTTTCCAAGAATTTCATGACCATGGGAACCCTGAGATTCTGTATACTGCCGTTATTGCATTGCTGCTCTTTTGGCTTGTATTGCAGCTTGAGCATCCATAAATTGTGCAATACATATCACACACATCCTCTAATTTTGTTAAAGTTTGTGTCCATCACTGAAGATTTATTAATGAACGGTTGATGGTAAGAAGGGCCAAAGTTAGAGAGAGTATCCCACTAAAATATTGTAGTTTTACAAATTGTAAAAGCTACTTTGTTTACCGCTACCAAATGATTACTCACTTGACTCCTTGTCCTCGTTGTTCTCCGATGACCACCTGCACGACCAGCTTATATCTGTCAAACCCCGCATCTGTTGAAGAAGACAAATTAGCTGTAATAGTGTACATCAGTAATTTTGCAACATTTTTCAAGGAAGATACAGGAATGGGTGCTAATATCCTGCATTTACTGTAGGTAAAACATTTTACTAGTAGGACGTATTTTAATGGGAGAAATTTAGTTGTTGACTTTATTTATAATGACAAACATGTACTTTTATGCCGTTTTATTCAACCTAAATCTTCTGGATACATTTTGTGTTCAGTTCACATTGTACTTGTTGTTTCATAATTGGCAGAACACCTTTAGTCTGTTTATTCCTTTTCCACAGAAGACATTTTGACTTGTCACAGCAGGAAAAGCACAGGTGTAAATAATGAAAATAATGATGGTTTAATTCCATTAATCTGCTTTGATTTCAGGATCCAGGTATTGTGCATGCATGCTGATTTACTGTCACTCTCACTTGGAAACTTGAATAGAACAGAGCCATCATTAGTGTTACTAGTTACAACTTTTCCCACTATGACAAGTCAACATGTCTGCTGTGGAAAAAGGCCTATCGGGAGGATAGTGAATGTATAAAACCTTCTATGAAACATTTCCAAAGTAATCTAGGTAACCCAAAAGGACACATTAAAGTAACAATCATGACTTTTTTCACAATCAAGTTTTGTTTATGTTTTAGTTTGTTGGAGGAGCATTTTGCTTGTTGTGTATTCCGGCGTCAGGCTAAGTCTGCTGTTCTGTTGCAATTTAATTCTGAATATTAAATCAGACTGTGAATTAACACAACTGAGTAACACTTCTTCTGTTTTCTTACTATTATTCAAATATGTATTCGGATGACAGTTTTCACTCATATTTGAGTAATTATTTTTTTACAACACTTTAAATTTACAACAGTACTTGGACGCTCTTTTCTTTCTGAGTTATAACAAGAGAGGGAGGCTGCATCGCTCACTCTTCACTTTGTCCTTAATGCAGTCTGCCAGTGAATGGGACAGCTCTGGGACTTCCTCTGGGTCGTACCGCATCCCAGACAGTCGCTCCCTCACAATTTCACGAATGCACTCCTTCACAATGGCAGGCTTAAACCTGGAAGATTGAACAGTGAGCAAAAAGGCAGGAAATTAATCAGCTTCCACAGGTCACAGAGGCCACAACATATCAGCCTCTCTAGTCACAGAGCTGTAGAAGTCTCTTTAATACATTCATTTATGCTTTTCTAAAAACTCAAAGACACTTTACACAGATAAAAGATCATAAAAACAAGGACATCATAAAAATATAAAACACACAGTATTAATCACACATTTAAAGCAGTTCTAAAAAGGTGAGTTTTGATTAGTGATTTGAGGGTGGACAGGTTGGTGCAGTCTGATGGGCTTGGGGAGTGAGTTCCAGAGGGAGGGGGCGGCAATGGCAAATGCTCTGTCGCCCCAGGTCCGGTGCTTGGTACTGAGTGGTGTGGACAGGAGGTTGGCATCAGAGGAAGGGAGCGGGAAGGAGTTGTGATGGTGGAGCAAATCTGTGAGGTAGGGGGGGGCCTGGTTATGGAGGGCTTTGTGAGTGAGGAGAAGGAGTTTGAACCGGATGCGTTGTGAGACAGGGAGCCAGTGGAGGTTCTGGAGGACAGGGGTGATGTGATCACGGGACCGGGAATGAGTGAGCAGACGGGCAGCAGAGTTCTGGATGTACTTTATAAATGATGGCTACATTTGCATTAGTGGTCCACACTACATTTGAGTAATATATTTTACATACTGTAGCCTATATTATATATGTTAAGTCTTAAACAGTATTTTATATTCTTTTTTTCCCCCAAGCTCTTTATTGCATTCTTGCACAGGTTTATAAGCATACAAAACAAAATGTACAAGTGCTCATGGCCAGTTTTCCCCCATGAAAACCAAACTGGTACTTTATATTCTAATTTTAGATTCTTGTGTTTTAAATTGAGTGCCTTTTTAACCCCTTGGTGAACAGTGCAAAGTGCTTCACCACATAATTCACCAACATTGGGCTGGTGACTGGAGACACTTTGTCCTCACAGCTGAGTCAAGTTAATGTTTAATTGACTGACAAACGTCCATTAGCTAACTAACGTTACAGTACTGACGCCAAACGTGCTGCAACAACGTCATTTAGACTATCTACTATTTATTTAGCAACTCTTAACGGTTGGCACTGCTAGTTTAACGCTAGTTAACGTCAGCGTTACCCTGGAAACACCTAAAGTTAAAGTTAGCGGCTAACGTAGCTAACAAAACATGTCGTTAGCAATGAAGTCGCTTGCTAAAAGCTAACCAGCTGTACCGTTAATACATTATATTTAACCACTTTAACCAACTCACTTGTACTGATGATTAGGTCGGATTAGGTATGTATCGGACCCCTCCATCGCATGTCAATAATATAACGATAGCAAGGAAGTGGAAATACAAAAAGTCACTCAGTTGCTAACAAGCTAATCCTTGCAGCTGCAGAGTTTCATCCGTTACCATAGCGACATATTTAGCCTCTTTCCGGTTTCGTCTTCTTCTTCTTCTTTGGTGTTTATTGGCGGTTGTCAAAACATCTTAGAGGTGTATTACCGCCACCATCTGGACTGGAGTGTGGAACAGGAGATTGTGCAGAAACAATATACATTTAAAAAAAAAAAAACTAATGAGGAAACTCTAGATTCGTTTAACTAAATCAGGTTCTCTTTAAAAAAAAAAAAAAAAAAATTCACAATATATGGTAGCTGCTGTATTCCCTGAGAGACCTGACAATGAAAAGTCCTGGTGTTTTGCCTTCCTTAGTGACTGTCAAAGGTGATTCCTCTGGATAGTATAATTCCTACAGTGTATCAGTACATGTTCAACAGTTTCTGGTTGGTTACAGTGTGTGCATTTCCCAGTTGGGTGCTTGCCTATTCTACATAATGTGTGGTTAAGACCTGTATGTCCTATTGTCAGTCGAGTGATGACACTTTCTTCCCTTCTTCTCCAGCCCAACTTTCTCCCTGCCCCAACATGTTTTTGTATATTGTACAGATGCCTTCCAGGTTCCTGATCATCCCAGTACTCCTACCATACTGTTTTTACATATGTCCTGATGAATGGCTTAGCCTCAGCTTTACTTAATGCGACTTGTAAATTTATATTCTTAATTCTGAGTGTTTGTTTGGCAAGAATATCTACTTGTTCATTTCCCTCCACACCAACAGGAGCAGGAACCCAGACGAATCGTGTAACTGTGCCTTTCATTTCCATCCTATACATTATAAAGAATATTGCATTGATGATACCTGATCCTATGTTTCTGAGTGCTGAAAAACTGTCAGATGCAATAACGGTGTTGTTTATTTCCCTCTCCTCTATCCACTGCAGGGCCAATAATATTGCCAATAATTCTGTGGTATTTACTGGCACATCATCTGATACTCTTTTCCTGATGTAGGTTTCACTCACCGGGATATAAACTGCTGCACCTGCACACCCTGTCTCAGGAGCCGTCTGTAAATAAGAACATGGAGTCTGAGAAGTGCTGATCAAAATAGTTCTGGACTATGCGCCATGCTGGAATTTGCTTTGACTTGTCCTTCAAGTCCTGCTGTATATTGAGGTCTACATTTGGTAAGGGGAATAACCAGGGAGGAATGGAGGAAACTGAAACTGTAGAGCAATACTGGAATTGACATAACCCTATGTTTTCTGCCTTTGCATCACCTACCCACCCAAAACTTATGAAATTTGTTTCATTATGTTCCCAGCAGTCTGTTAAAACACTTTTGGTAAGGGTGAGTTTCATAATGCCCCTTCTTTCCGGTTTCAAAATAAGAGTACGGTAAATACGTTTGCACAGCTTTCATGGTGAAGCCAGCTATAACCAGTAATTTGTTGAGTATTTGTTTTACGTTTAGCTTTGTCAGAGTCTTGTTAAGCCTTTTTTTTTTTTTTTAAATCAATCGCCTGTATTTATTGGTTATTCCTCCTTCTAGTGAAAAAGACTACAGTATATGCTGTTGAAAGCTCTGGAAAATGCTAATAAATGGTCAAATTTCTAAGATCAAGAATTTTCACATTTTACATTTCATCCTCTATTTCTTTATCCCTTGTTTCAGTGATACAGTGGTGTCTTTTTTTGTAATATGCTAGAGAAGTTTTCTCATTGCTCTTTCCATATAATTTATTATATTCCATATGATCTTTTGAAGACTGATCTGTTGGCCACTGAGCGGTTACACTGGAGCAGTTGGTGTCACAGGGGTGGATCTGGGCTGCAAGGTCGAGCATGCAGGCACAGGTTCCAGGTAACAAGATAACAGTGTACAGAGATCAGAGGCTCGAAAGCAAAGAACTGAAGAGCAAGAAACAGCAAAGCAACATAACAACTTTGAGGAAGACAGAAGACAGGGACAGGGAGCCAGGCCAGGCAAAACAAACAATCTTCGAGAAAGTCCTCTTGACACACCTCCAGGTCCGGCTCTAGCCCTTTTGGCGCTCTAGGCAAATTGGGATTTGGAGCCCGCCCCCGCCACCACCGGCGGCACCGCTCTAGGGTTAGAGTTCAACCCCTCAAAACCCTAACCCTAGCCCCGTAAACCTCAACACACATTAGACATCACAATGGTTTTAAGACAAAAATTAATATTTTACTTTCATAAATAACTATATTTATTATAATATAAATAAACAATTGCTCCCTGATATTGTTGGTTACAGGGGCGAAAAGTGTATTTCTTTCTTTCTTTATTTATTTATTCAATTGTTACCTCAGTGCAGAAAATGAGGAGGGGCAACCACCGGTATTTAAAAAAATATATATATATATATATATATATTTTTATTTCTTATTTTTTAGAGGGCGGCCAGCGTCTCCAAGAAGTTGGCGCCCTAGGCGACCGCCAATATGGCCTATGCCTTAAGCCGGCCCTGTACACCTCCAATGGCACCTCTGTTTCTCCTAAATGTTTCTCAGATATGAACTTTTCAACCCTCAGAGACGTTACCGGAATCCTCTACCTCAACCAAATGGTTTCTATCTCCTACTCAATATGTATGTCTGTCCATATCACTGATGTATGAGAGGAATCAATCATCTTGTTCTTATTCACATTTTTCTTTTCTCAGACAAGGAAAGCCTTTGTCCTCTAAAATGTCACTATTACCTCCACCATTTCTTTCATTTCATCCCCTTCCCTTAACTCCCACATGGACTGGTATCAGTTCAGGGTTGGTTGGTTGGTGTCCAAAGACGTAACACGAAGGAGCCGATTCTCTGCTATTTTCATCATGATTTCTGAACTCCTCTGCTTTAAAGGCCTCATCAACTGCAGCCAAATCAGAACATCTCATTTTGCTTCACTTGCCTGAGAAAATCAGCACAAAAGTGCTATGGTTTCTGGAGCAAATTAAGACTCCTTTCTGGCTTTACAGATCCGTCTCTAGCTTTGATAGCAGCAGGGACAGCACTATCCTGGTCCATTCTCACCATTCTGACATCTTTGCTTGCTTTGTCAAAGATAGGGAGGTTGGATTTAAATCAAACAAAATGAAATGGAAAAGGAGAGGTATTTTCCGAATTACACTGTGTAAAATCCACAAGTATTTTACCAGGTATCTCATATAGGCCAACTTAAACTATCTGCATAATAACAAGGTTTTCCCGTAGCTGCAGCATCCAACACCTACGGTAGCTAAGTCAGAGCCAAACTGCACCACCGAGTCAAACAACACACACAACAATTCTATTAGAAATCTACATGAAGATCTATTATATTAGAATAATTTAAGGGACTCATTTTGAATTCCAGATCAATTGTGCTCCTGTCAGAAGGCCAGAGGGGTAAACACTGCACAGTTTAATTGTCTAATAATATTGCGGCTAATGGTTGAACATGGTGTGATTCATTACATCCAGTATTGATCATCATTATCTACAGACCCATGATGAGATACAAATAGCTGTAATTGAATTACTCTCTGTTCTAACATTAAACCTGCAATTGAGGTGAAATGAGCCATTAGATCTTAATGTTTTTATTGGTTTGTTACAATGACAAGTGTCTACATGCACAGTCCTCCTTGAAGAAATTAAAGGTTTATGAGTTTATTGTTTAATGTTAAGCACCATTTACTCTTGTAATTCCAACACTGATTATTAATGTGACTCGGGATAATGTGTAAACAGAGAGGGCGGCCATGATATTGGCATCATATAGGGGAGACTGGGGATGGTAGTAACACCTTTTGTTTGAGCCTCAGTAACTCAGTGGTTGTTCGTGCTAGAGCTCTCAAACTTTGATACATGGTACAAACACTACAAATAACACTCACTTGGACGGCTACACAATCACACATCATGTGAGTTAAAGCTGCAATATGATTAAAAAAGTTATTTTTATAAAACGGTCACTATATCCTGACAGTAGTGCATGGGACAGGTAATCTGAAAAAGAAATCATGTGCCTCTGTGTCCTCCGGTGTCCTCCTTATGGCCTCTGCAAGATTTCACAGACCGGAGGAAAACAACCAGTCAGAGCTAATCTGGAATCTGCCGTCCAGCTGCCGTCTCTGAGCAGCTGTCAATCACTCGTGAACTCTGATCAAACAGTCAAACTAGGCAGCGCTGATCAAATATGAATCAATATTCTGTTACTGTAATGCCTGTTTCTCTCCTCAAATGTATTCAGAAACATCTTGTAGTGTACTGTTTAGCTGCAAAATGAGAAAGTTTGTGACCCGGCAGCCATGTTGAGATCAGTTGAGGAAATACCAAGCACCTCCCACCAGCCAGAGCACAGCCAATAAGAACGCTCCATAGGAACGCTCTTTCTCTGAAATGACCTGTGATTGGCAAAAGTCTCCCATGATGGGCTAGATTTAAGTTGAAATGGAACCATGCACAAGAGAAGGAGGTTGAAATGTTTGAGGAGCTACTTTCTCTATATAAATGATGATGACAGGGGATTAAGTACAGTAAAGTAAAACTACTTCTGCAAACTTATGCCCTCTAGTTGAATAAAGATATTGTAAATATGAGGGTATGTTTTCATCTCCTGCAAGACAGAAGACATAGTAAAAAAAAAAAAAACGAAACTTAAGGAAACCAGGTCTCCACTTTTAAGTTTCACTTCCTCAAACTCTCTATTGGGAGGGTCTCATTGATGAGTCACTCTCACAACTTGTTTGTATACAGTGCAGATCAGCTCGTTTTCTCATCCTCCAGCCCCATTGGCACTGATAGGATGGCACAGTCGGAGTGGACAGGTCTCTTCCAGATTACAGCCGCCACCATCTGATAAAGGAACGCCAAGTTCCGCTCACATGACCAGAGCAAAGCCAATAGGAACGCTCTCTCTCTGAAATTACCTGTGATTGGCAGAAGTCCCCTGTCATGGGCTAGATTTTTTAAAAGGACTGATTGTAACTTCTTACACGTATAAATCATACCGGGTCGGTGTCCCATGCACGCTCGCGTGTGGGTACGCTATTCAGACTCAGACTCCAACACAAACTACACGGAAGCACCAAAACTGCAAAGTTATATCTAGTGAAGCCCGTCTTGCAAAACAGTGTTGGCTCTTCCCGCTTCGCCCCCCTCCGGCCGCGGTCGGAGGACGCGGGCGAGACCGTAACTTGGGTTTCCAGGGACGGAGTCTCTGCTCTGCTCCTGCTGTCTGCTCCTGCCTGCTTGCACACCGCGCTCGTTCTCAACCGCTCGGCTCGCTCCACCTCTCACGTGCACGCGCGCACACTACACACTGCAGAAGAGTTAGTTTAGCTCTGAGAATATCTAGTGAATGTGCAGTGGACGTTTGTGCAGAAATAACTGCTGCAGCTCCTCCAGACCAACAGAGGTTTCCCGTGTCTTGTGAAGTGACGGGGCTCCACAGCGAGTTACGTTATCGTCTCCGACCGGGTGTCGGTGTCGGTGCTCCCTCCGCGGTCGGGAAGCTGAAGCAGGAAAAAAACACTAGGATCAGCATTGATTCATGGAGAGACCTTCGTCCGGTCAGCTAACATTACTGCCAAGCAGGTGAAATATAGAGTGATATTGTGGTTTTAGCTGACGTGTGTCGTCTCGCTGTTTTGACGGACGCTCGCTCACATTCAGGTAGCGCGTGCACACGGGCGAGCGCAAGCAACAGGACGCTGACTTTCGTTGACATTGCGGCCACAAGTGTCGCTGTTACAGCCAATTTCTGATTCTTCCAAACAGTCCCTTTAAAGCCTGAAAACAGAGGCATGAGGAGGTGCAGAAGTCTAGTTTTCTCTCAGACCAGTTGAATTACAATATGCTGAAACATTATTATGGAATTTTTGCCCAATGATCCCAAAAACATTCTGCCTACTGCAGGTCGATGACATCGACAGCTCTTTTCCGATTTGTCAAACTGACAGTTTTACAACTACTGTAACCCAGAGTTACAACACTCCCCGGTCTCCCCTAAGAATGATTCATTGCACAATCAAGCCTGTTAAACACTTTTAATCTCTTGTTTCTAATGATGGCTTGTCATACAGTACAGAAGTTCAAATTGGACTTTAAGTTGAAATGGAACCATGCACAGGAGAAGGAGGTTGAAATGTTTGAGGAGCTACTTTCTCTATATAAATGATGATGACGGGGGATCAAGTACAGTAAAGTAAAACTACTTCTGCAAACTTATGCCATCTAGTTGAATAAAGATATTGTAAATATGAGGGTATGTTTTCATCTCCTGCAAGACAGAAGACATAGTAAAAAAAAAAAAAAACGAAACTTAAGGAAACCAGGTCTCCACTTTTAAGTTTCACTTCCTCAAACTCTCTATTGGGATGGTCTCATTGATGAGTCACTCTCACAACTTGTTTGTATACAGTGCAGATCAGCTCGTTTTCTCATCCTCCAGCCCCATTGGCACTGATAGGATGGCACAGTCGGAGTGGACAGGTCTCTTCCAGATTACAGCAAAGCATCTTAAACAAGGAGACTCCTGGCTTCTGGAAATGGATGAAAGTCTTGTGCATAACAGCCACAAACCGGGCTGGAAGAAGTGTCTCGTGAACACCAGTGCAAGGTCAGTGTGTTGGAATACTGTTAAATACTGTAGTTGGTGTGTGTATAGAGTATAGTGGATGCATTATGCATTAGGAATGGTTTTCTCTCTCTGCCATTTTACTTTTGTATGTAGACCCCCAAGGAACTCGCTGGGAACGAGTTACTTCGTAATGCACTTCTTCCAATCATTCCTGACAGTCCACGCATTGCTGATGTACGGAGCCACCCTAGATGACGTACTTCGGTAAAGTTGGAAAGATATTGACAGATTCAAACTTCTTGGATCAATAACTCATAAATGAAACGTTGTTAACACACAAAGAAGGCTCTTTCTAACCGTAGTAAGGTAGACAACGAGCTACAACCTCATTTAAATCACAACGAGCCGTCCTCCGAGCTGGACACATAACATTGGTCTCTATGCGCAGCTGGCTGTCAGACGAGCTGTGAGGGACCGTCTACAAAGTGCAACGCCGAAAAGAGAAAAATATTCAATAACTTCAGTATTATACAGTGTAGTACCACCAAAATTACTTCACACATCGATGATCTCCTCATAGTTGTACTACAACATTTAGTTTGGAAAAATATGCTTTTGCATAATTCTTTTGAATTTTTAATGTGAAAAATATTCAATAACTTGAGTATTATGCAGTGTAGTACCACCAAAATCCCTTCAAACATCAATGGTCTCTTCTTGATTATACGTTTTAAACTAATTAAGACATTTTGATGGCACTACTCTTTATAAAAGTGAAGTTATTTAATATTTATCCCATTAAAAATTCACCAAAATTATGCAAAAGCATATTTTTTTAACAACTATGAGGAGATCATTGATGTGTGAAGTAATTTTGGTGGTACTACACTGTATAATACTCAAGTTATTGAATATTTTTCTCTTTTTGGCGTTGCACCTTGTAGACGGTCCCTGACTACTCGTTTCACAGCCGTCTGCACATAGAGACCAATGTTATGTGTCCAGCTCGGAGGACGGCTCGTTGTGATTAAAATGAGGTTGTAGCTCGTTGTCTACCTTACTACGGTTAGAAAGAGCCTTCTTTGTGTGTTAACAACGTTTCTGTTATGAGTTATTGATCCAGGAAGTTTTAATCTGTCAATATCTTTCCATCTTTACCGAAGTACATCATCTAGGTGGGCTCCGTACATCAGCAATACGTGGACTGTCAGGAATGATTCGAAGAAGTGCACTATGAAGTAACTCGTTCCCTCGAGTTAGGTAACTCGAGGGAACGAAAGTGTAACTTTGGTTGGTTGTCATTTAGTTAAAGAGTGTCTGTTGTTTTCAAGGTTCAATTGCACCAAGTGTGGAAGAGGCTGGTCTTCTAACATGGTGAGGGTGGTCTGCCACATGCGCCTGTCATACAGAAAGGGCGTGGTCAAGGTGAGGCCCCTCCGTCAGAACTGCAAGATGTGCAGCGAAGCTCCAATGGAGGAGCCCAGCATCACGTCCGAGAACATCAGAACCCTCCTGAAGAATCTGGTGGAGAAGATAAGAATAAAATGCTACAATGAAGACCTGGTCAGAAAGAACAAGCCTTTTAGAAGCTTTGATGGCAAACGTCCCCATGAGCCTGCTCACTGTGAGGCCTGTATGCAAGGCATCTGTCCAAAGCGCTGAGCTTGTGTTGCTTATAAGTCCGCTTTTTTGTTATATATATACATGTGTTATGCTTAAGCTCATATTAGCTCATATTTCCCTCTTGGAATTCTGTTACATTGTGTTACACTGTTACATGACAAAACTGTCATGGCCATTTTCAAAGGGGTTCCTTGACCTCTGCCCTCAAGATATGTGAATGAAAATGGGTTCTATGGGTACCAACGAGTCTCCCTTTTACAGACATGCCCACTTTATGATAATCACATGCAGTTTGGGGCAAGTTATAGTCAAGTCAGCACACTGGGAGCTGTTGTTGTTTATTGGGCTGTAGTTTACCATGTTATGATTTGAGCATATGTTTTGTAATACTAAATGCAGAACCTTTTTATGCTAAACTCATATTAGCTCATATTTCCCACCTGTCATTCTGTTACATAGTATTGCATGTAAGCTTTCATATGTATTCTTGTTGGTTTCTTGTTCATACATGCAATAAACTAAATGCATTTGTGATCTGTTGTGTGGGTATTTTCTGTTTTCAAATAAATTGGTCTAATATATTTATTTTTTGTATGAAGGAGTCATTCAGGTAAAATAATCTGTTAACAATATAATACGTAAATATTTGAAATAATATTTGGACATATGTAGGTAAGACTTTTATAAAATGGGATATTGTACATACATGTATACTGTAGAAGACAATGCAGCATAACACCAGCAAGTGGCAGTGTTGCATGAATACAACAGGGAAACGTTTCAGTTTCATTTCTCTTGCAGTCCTTCACTACTGAGTGCTTTGGGTTTTTTATGAAACTCATAAAAGCAGCAATCATTTTTTCAGTTAATATTAACTGAAAAAATGATTGCTGCTTTTATGTATATTATACACTTATCACATTTCTTATGTGTGTGACATATTAATAAATTAAAAGATAATCATAAGACACCCTAACTACCCAAACATGCACAAATCAGTTACTTTTTCATTACATGGGCTTTCCCTTCTCTTTATTTACACTATCCGGAAATTAGACAGTCTGCTGATTCATATTTTGTATATGCTTAAAGCTGAAGTAGGCGAGATTGGAGCAAATATGATTAAAAAAAGTTATTTTTATAAAACGGTCACTATATCGTGACCGTAGTACATGAAACAGGTAACCTGAAAAAAATCATGTTCCTCTGTGTCGTGCTCCTGCATCTGCAAGATTTCACTTACCGGAGGAAAACAAGCAATCAGAGCTGATCTGAGGTCTGCTGTCCAGCTGCCGTCTATGAGAGCCGGCTGTCATCACTCGCGAACTCCGACCAAACGGTCAAACTAGGCAGCGCTGATCAAATATGAATCAATATTCTGTTACTGTAATGCCCTTTTCTCGCCTCAAATGTTTTCAGAATCATCTTGTAGTGAACTGTTTAGCTGTAAAATGAGAAAGTTTGTGACGCCGCCGCCATTGTGAAATCTGGTGAAGGAGCACCAAGTTCTGGTCACATGACCGGAGCACAGCCAATAGGAACGCTCTCTCTCTCTGAAATGACCTGTGATTGGTCAAAGTCTGCCGTCACGGGCTAGATTTTTTGAAGCCTGAAAACAGAGCCATGAGGAGGTGCAGAAGGCTATTTTTCTCTCAGAACACTTGAATTACAATATGCTGAAAGGTTATTATGGATTTTTTGCCCAATGATGCCAAAAATATTCTGCCTACTGCCACTTTAACATCTGCCCCATCAAAACATGCTTTTCATTCCCCATTCTAGACTGAAAGTTAAGGAAACCAGGTTTCCATTTTTTAGTTTAATTTTCCCTACTGGCCAAGTCAGCTGTTTGTACTGTATAAATCAGCTGTCATTGTTTAGTCTCGTCTTCAGGCACCAGCACCACTTGCACTGACACGATGGCACAGCCGGAGTGAACGAATATCTTCCAGATGAAAGCAAATAATCTTAAACAAGGAGACTCTTGGCGTCTGGAGTTTGATGAAAGTCTTGTGCCTGACTGCCCGAACTTTGGCTGGGAGCAGTACATCAGGAACACATGCGCAAGGTCAGTGTGCTGCACTACTGTTAATCACTGTAGATGTTGTGTATGTACAGCTTGGTATACTTTAGATTAATATAAGTTACAGTTTAGTGGATGCATTTGGTTTATTAAGGTTTTTGTGTATGTGCTGTATATGTACTTGTAGTATTAAGTAGTATGGACAAAAATATGTCTGATTTGGGGACAATAACTGGTCCCCACAATGTTAAGTTAATGTCATGTGAAGTGCGACAAAAGCTTGATTATTTTAGAGTTATTTTGAAAGAAGAAATAATCTTATTGGTAGGCTCAGGGCCGGCTTAAGGCATCGGGCGCCGCCTTCTGGGGGGCATTGGTCGCCTTCTTAAAAAAAAAAAATAATAATAATGGTTTAAAAAAAAAAAAGCCCTTCCTCATTTTCATTGCATTGAGGTAACAAATGAACAAATAAAGAAAGAAAAAAGAAATACACTTTTCACCCCTTTAACTCTCTTTATCACACTTTTTCATCTGCCCGGCCGCACTTATTTGTTAATAAAAGTGTAAATTGTAGTGAAACTGATTAAACACTTTTAAGTCAACAATATCAGGGACCAATTGTTCATTTATATTATAATAAATTATGATATTTATGAAAATAAATATCTTAATTTCACCTAGGGGCATTGATGGCAAAGGCCCTGTCTCCCTTAGTCACCAGCCTAGACCTGGGTACAACCAGTAAGGCCAAGTCAGAGGACCTCAGGTTACAAGGTGGCACGTAGGGAGTAAGGAGCTCAGTGAGGTAGCTTGGTGCCAAGCCATGCAGAGCTTTAAAAGTTAACAATAAAATCTTAAAATCAATTCTAAATTTGACAGGCAGCCAGTGAAGTGCAGCTAAAACCGGAGTGATAAGATATACTGTAAGAGGAAGGCTTCAATCTGATAATTTGAGTTTCCTTCTTGTCACAAGCATGTACATGTCAACAAACTAGCTGTTATTAAACCATAAGTAAGCTCATAACGTCGATTAAAAAAGTACATGTTAATTTTCATTCAACGTCAGTTTCATTTAGTCTTATTCACAATTGAGTGTGTCTCTGTTTATGTGGCTTCTCGGAGTCTTTGGGAAGAAACCAGATGTAAGGGCCTTTGACCCGTAATTCAATAAACAAGCTCAAATAGTCAGAATGGATTCTAAATCTTGTTGTGTTTCTCCTCTGTGAGGTTATCCAGGCTGGTGGTAAACTGAGATTCTCACCCACTTAATGACCCAGAGGTTATGGTAAACAATTTCTAGGAGAAGTTTCAAGAATTAAGATATCACTTGATTATTATTTTCATCTTTCGGTCATCACTCTCCAGTATCTTACCTTAATTTTCTGAATAACAATCACCCATAAAAATACAATTTGGCATATTTAAACATAACCAACAACAACTACCAACAGCCATAGTACTTACAACCTTAACTAATGTCTTGTCACCAGTTAGATCGTCAAAATGAGAAAAATAACAGCTTCAATCCATGAGGAGCTAACATTAGCATTAGTAACGAAGATGTACATCAGAGGGAATTTAGAAGTGGGTTGCCCACTGAACAAGAGTCGGTGACGGTTTTGGTGAGTTTTATTTTGTTTCTGTCGAGTTTTGAATGTTTTACGATGCTCCGCTGCTAGAACAACTGATCGCCCAGCTGAATCTACTGTCTGTCTGAGTCTCACTCCACTCAACCATAACATATGTAGGTTATGCAACGAACTGGCAATCATTTGTTGTGAAGTAAATGCATTAGAACGTGGGAGGGAGAATGCAACATCTAATGTTATCAATGTTATCAATGTTACCTTTAGGTTTTTTGGTCTGTCTCCATGCATACATGCTGTACCAAGATCTTCTCTGACGTCAGATATGTGTTAATAGATAGATAAACAATCAAGTATGAACAACTGAGGCTCATCAAGTTTATTCTAAAGAATAAAGATTGGCCAGAAGTTTTCCACATCACAAAGTAATCAAATGTCATTAAAATGAAGGTTATGATCTACAAAACTCAAACTTTTCAACTTAATTTTGTCCAGTTCATGGACAGCAATAATTATTTTGTGTCTCTAATTTTATCAGCTGCTCAGTAAACTGTGGAAAAAAACTGAAAATAAAAGCCACAAGCCGCTGCTCCACGAAATCTATTTTACTTTTATAAATCTCCAGTAAATCATCATGTTTCGATCACATTTGGAGCGGCATCACCTGAAGCTTCCCCATCCACATACTCCCCTGCTTCCCATTTCCCTAATCAGCCTTTTAGTATTATACCAGCACTTCTCCACACTTTCCTGCCAGATTTTCAATGATGCTTATACCTTTGCTTTCCAGCCTTTGAAATTGAATCCTAGCCTTAACCTCCTTCTGTTCATACTGACCATTTTCTGCATTAATTTGGTTTCCTCTGCATCAAAAAAGTAAAAATTTTAATCTTTTACTAGAGGAGAAAACCAAGATATACTACAACATGTTATTTATTTCACAAGCTGCCAACCGATCAAACTTTTGCTTATGATTAATATAATCGTGTGATTAAACACTCCCACAACCTACGAGCCCATCACTGCAGATCCAGAGACCTATGATGGTGATTAAGCAGACAGAGATGAAGACGAGGTACAAGCCGAACAGCAGACGGTCGATGACTATCCCGATCATTTGCCATTCCTGCGAGGTTTTGCTCCCCTGGAAATGTTTGTCCATCTGGAGGCGGATGGCCATGAGATCTCTGCTCAGCTTCCTCAGTTCATCCAGGGCCGGCTCCGAAGGGGGTGTCACTGGTGGTGAATCATCAGGGACGCTTTGAAGATCTCTTAAAGGGATGATGCTGGTATTCATTGCTGGATATGTAAAAAATCAAGAGTAGAGTGATAGTGTGATATATGGTGTGATGCATTTTTTAAAAAGCCAGATGCTAATAGTGATTCTGATAATCACAATATAAATAATTCAGATGTCTCATAAAAATGACATTCCCATACAACAAAACTGCAATGTGTATTACGTTTCGAAGGGAATCATATTTTGTTGCGTATTACGTTTGTTTTTGACGTATCACACATACATTTGTAATGACAGTCCATGGAAGACTGTTTAGGAGTGTAGTAGTGAAACTAAAAGTCAATGTTCACTTATTTTAATCATGATGTTTTTTACTAAACCTAACCAAGTAGTTTTGTTGCCTAAACCTAATGAAGTAGCTTTGTTGCGTTTTTTGTTTTGTTCTGTTTCAATTTACAACGCTAACCACGGGTTTAACACGACCGTAATCCGGGAGAAAATAGGTTTGCCTCGAAACGTAATTGAGAATGCAGATAAGTTGTATGGAATTGTAATTTTGTAGGAGACAGGATTGAAATAAATATGCTTTTGACTGTATAAACAATGTAGAGTCTAGAGAGAGAATATTTCTATTAATTCCAAGCTTACAATTCAACTTGCATTATGTATGATGTGCTATTCTGTATTTTATTTTTTATTTTATCTTCTTTTTCTTAAAAGCCTAATCAGGGACAAGGTCTGCAAATTAGCTCTGGCTAGAAGTCCTATATACGTTGCATCGGTTGCACTTTAATTAAGTGTAACAATGCCTATGTATTGTCCCTGTCAAATAAACTAATAAATAAAATAAATAACAAATAAACAAATAAAATCTTTCATAAATTAATAATGCTGATGCTAGGTCATGACTGTAGGAAGTAAGCTAGTTAGCTAGGCATGCTAATGTTTGCAGCAACGTTGGAACAGATGACAGTTTTTTTTTTTATTGCATTCCTTATTTTTGCTGTTGTGTTTTTGGTTTTGGAAAGTCCAGAAAACAGACATCATCCTCTATAAAATAAAGTATAACTCATCCTGCAACTTCCTATACACAGCTTCAACATGTGGAGAAAACTGAGTGTGGACCGTCGCTGTTCAGTCAATTAAACGCAATTGTCTCTAGTTTCTGTATACTTAATCCGAAATTGCATAGTTCTTTCCAGGAAATGTCCTAGAAAATTTGTTTGCCAGGATTATTTTACCAGCTTTTTCCAGAGCTTTAAAGCGCATCTCCAGGGCAACTGAACAAACTCCATTGCTGATGAAGAGCATGCTCATCACCTTTATGCTCAATTTTCTTATATACTGTAGTTAATGTCATTAGAACTTTGTTCAAACACATTGATTACAAAATAATATTTTCAAAATAATAATCAGAATGTATTATACCTGTAGCAGTTGGTTGAAGGGAGACTGTGACGCGGTTCCTCTTCTTCTTTGGAGGGATACAAACGACAATAGCTAGATATCGTAGCACGAGGACACTGAGCCAGTTTGGCACCGCACTGTACTGGCTGGAGCTGAACTGGATATTAGTGATAAACACTGTCTCCAACAGGCTGGCCACCATCAGAGCGAGACTGATGGAGAATAAAACGTCTTCAGGAAACAAAAAAAAAGTATGGTTAAGAAATGAAGTGACATTTTTTATTCAAACTGTATTCATCAAGGGTGGGTAACATTTATAGACATCTATATTGGAGAGCTGCAATGAGGCTAGAAGTACTCTCATTGGTTAAGTTGAAATTCAGTGGGCAGAGCAGGAGAACCACCAGAGGACAAGGCAGACAATGCCATTTGGTCAACAAGTAAAACTAGTATAAATATTAAAGAAATAGCATGACCTCTGTCTCGATAGATAAGCGCCATAGTTTGGCACATTTTTTAGATTATAGGTGTCACTCACTGATGAGAGGTGTTGACTCCCCAGTGACAGGCAGCAGGTCGTTCATGATGAGCAGAAAGACAGTGTAGCCCAGGATTAGGGTCATCTTAAAGGCACCACGGTCCACACTATGGGGAGGCAGCAGGAAGCTGAAGAGGTCCAATGCGAGGAGGAAGCAGCTGGGGATCAGGAGGTTCACCACATAGAGCATTGGCCTACGTCTCAAAATGACCTTGGGATGAGAAACAAGGACAAAGCCTGAAGGTTTTAGTGAGACTTTAAGGTATCAGTCTAATTCCATTAATAAATGAGACATTTGCCAGGAATATTATTAATATATTGACCTCCTCCACCAGCCCCCATTTTGGTGGCCCCTCAGACTTGTGGTGTTCCCCAAGGATGCACCATTGGTCCCCCCCTTGTACTCTGTTTACATGCTTTCACTATGACAAATTATCCCCAAAAAAAACAACATCCACTACACTCATAACCCCCCCCCTCCAAAAAAAACAACCTTTCATTTTGCCAGCTTTTGTTAAATTGCATCACTGTTAGTGTGTCCAGCATCCATGACACTTCTGATCAACTATGATAGATATGTCATAATTGATACTGTTGTCTTTTGTCTTTTTTTTTATTAGCATTGATATGTTTTGATCCAGATTAAGCACCTTGCAATATTCTTTTGTATAAATAAATCATTTGTAAATGTCAGACTTGTGGTAGCATTAGAAAAGACACTGCCGCTCTGACCTGGCAGTTTTCACTGGAATTGTATAATTTTTCTACAATCACAGTCGGAATAATTTCAAAGATCAATCATAAATAAAATCTTCAAGGTATCACAACAGATTTAACAGTGATATTAAACAGATAATTATCGGTATTCATCATGTGAATACAAAATACAGAATAAAATAAAATAGCTTACATAGTATATGATCTCAGAGTAGGTGTCATCATCTATTTCCAGGGAAGTTGAATCTGCTTTGATATCTACAAGCTCCCACTCCCCTCTGGTCTTTATCACTTGTCTCGACTCCTCCAGGACCTCTGCAACTGTGACGCTTTCAAACACCTCGATGTCTTCAGCTGGAATACAATTTAAGGAAAGTTTGTCCTTATATGCCCAGTCTGTGTGAAGTGTTGTTAGTGGTGCAAATTAGTTCATGGACGTTCAGGTCCGAAGATATTTCAATTAATTTAAATGAATCCTACTGAAATCTATTCGATTTTTGGGTAAAGTATTTACTTTTCATTTTTGAAATGCATAAATATTGTTGAGGCAAAAGCGAAAATATTAAGATGAGTTATTTTATTTTATTTTTCATATCTAAGTTGCTATTTAAATATCATGTGTGTTGGTAGGTCAATAATGGAATATTGCACAAGAGGGCAGCGCTAAGCAGTTCAGGTAAGAGTTCACCTGAGGTGTAGGAGGACGCCAGGGTAATTGATTGCAATTCACACTTCCAGGGATCCAGGTGGGCGGTTATAAACAGGATTCAGACCTGCTGGGTTTCCTTTGTGTGTGATTTGGTAGACATTACTGCAGGGAGGATGTGTGAAGCTGCAGAGAAACAGGGCTTGCATCAGCATATACTTAGATGACCTCAGAGACTCTATTGGTATGTATAAGTTGAGTGATGATGATAATTTGTAAACATGATAGTTGTTTATTATTTATCTGTTTAAGAGCTGTGATGGTGCGCAGGTTGCTGTTGATTTATTTGTGGCCGGAAATGTTTGTAAGAGATGCGCCCTTGTATGTTAAATGCAGATAAATGATTTAATTTAATTATTTAATTTATTCGGCTTGAGTAGTGTGGTGGTAATATTTTGATTAAGGACATTTTTATGGTGTTTAATCAGATGGTTGAGATATAATAGAGTTAGGTAATGATAGTGTGTTTTGAGGAGATTATCAGTATAAATTGCATGTATTCTTTTGGGGATAGACTATACTCTGGATTTATTATTTCTTAAATGTACTGATAATTGACCTGATTTATTTGAGTGTGATTAATAGTAATAATGGTAACAATAATACCTGCGGGTAAATTAGTTAGTTTGGTTTGTTTGGAAGTAATAAAATTAACAAATGTGAAAGCAGATAAAGGGAAAGGAATTATTTAGGCATTGTTGTTCATAATGACAGTATGGTTTAATTTCTCTCTCTCATTTTTGTTTTTTGTTTTCTTTAAAGGTTATCAACCTTACAAACTCCTAACAGCAATATCTAAAGAAGGTTCAACATCAAAGAAGTGATTTGTTTGCAATAACTTTGGACTTTAATAAATGGAAAAAGAAAGGAGTGAGTTGTCCCATGCGTCCTCTGTGGGCCATTTTCAGGTTCAGGCAGATGCTGAGAAGGAGAAAAGCCTGAAGAAACCCACAAATATTGCAAAAAAAGTAATTAAACTAAATTAAACAAGTGACAATTTTTAGTGTAGTCCAAGTACAAACCTGTCAAAAAATATTCTGTTGTTATTTTTTTTTGTGCAGGCTTACCAAAGTGTAGATATGATCCAAAGGTCAGAGTGCAATTTTGGACATCAAAGGGGAAATTGTAGATTACTAATCGGCAGGAGCTGACCACTCTGATCGG